>CAUYSK010125944.1:0-94772 GCA_963575035.1 Avahi laniger
GTGGTATGTCTATACCATGGAGTACTATTCATCCATAAAAAGTGACGAACTACCTCTTGTATTAACGTGTATGGTGCTGGAGCCCACTCTTCTGAGTGAAGTATCACAAGAATGGAAAAACAAACACCACATGTACTCACCATTAAATTGGTACTAATCCATCAAAACTTATTTGAACTTATGGAAGTAACATTCATACGGTGTTGGACAGGTAGGAGGGAAGAGAAGGGGATAGGTAAATTCACCCCTAATGGGTCCAGTGTGCACTATCTGGGGGATGGGCGCACTTGTAGCTCAGACTTGGAAGAGGCAAAGGCAATTTATGTAACTAAAGCATTTGTACCTCTATAATATTCTGACATTAAAAAAAAATTCACCCAGTAGAAAAAGGGTAAATGGGCTGATTTTCAGAAAATTGCTGTGGCTCATCAGATAATGAAGAAATTAATTTAAATTGTGAGATTCAAAGAAAAAAAAAGAAGTAGCATTTATGACATCATGAAAATACATGTGTTAGAGAAATGCTGTTTATTTACCCAAAAGTGAAGGCAATATGAGAACTCCACAAATAAGCTTGCTTGTTCATCTGCTCATTTAATAAATGCGTGCTTTTAGTATCAGGCATTGAGTTGAGTTTTGGTGATTTTTTCCCCAAAAATCATCAGCCTCATCTTTTTGTTGAGGTTAAAGTTTTGTGTTCTTTCCAGCTTTCTGGATTCTGAATCTTGTAATCAGAAATGAAATAACAAAGAGAATATTCACTTAATATTTCTTAAGTATTTATTTTTGGATTCTGGAAGTTTGATCATTTTCTTATTATCTAAATTAAAATTAAATATTTTCTAATAATTCAAATACAAATTATGAAACATGCAAATTATGAAGCAAATCACCATATTGAAGATCAATTATTTAGTCAAATATTTGGTCTACATTAAAAGAAGCAAGCTTTGGCTGTTGGTGGTCAGTCATGTGGCCGCTTCAACGTGACCTTCAACTCTGTGTGTGGGGAAGAGAACACCCCCCAGGCAAGCCTTGGGCAAGGGCCAGCCCCTCACTTGTCTCCATCTCTGCCTGGCTTCCTCCTTATCTGCCGTCAGGGGTCCTCCGAGCTCTGTGATTCTAGAAGTATCCATTGCCCATAGCTGCTGTAACTATTACCATGAACAGGTGACTCAAAACAATAGAAATTTCCTCTCACACAGTTCCAGAGACCAACAGTCCAAAATCACGGTGTCTGGAAATTTTGGAGTATGAGCAATCTCAGGTAAATTATGACTTTCATTAGCCCAGCACTGATGGACACAGCTCTCACAAAGGGAGTTCCCACCCACAGGGCAGTGCTTTAACCACCGAGGAAGTAACCACTGCTCTGCCCAGACGTCAGGAGCCTCTGTCTTATTCAAGGACACGGTGGCCTCTGTATTACGCTTGACGTCGCTGGCAAGTCACTGCTTTACCCGCCGGTGGACCAGGTCATCCTTCTGGGAAGTTGTATTGAATGGCTGCTGTTTTCAGCTTCTACAACCACCCTGACTGTCCCCCTCACCGAATCCTTCTCTAAAACAAGCTCTGTAAGGTTTTTAGGACCAGAGTTACATTCCACAGTCCTCTTGTCCATGCACAACCCCTTCTGCCTTCTGGGCAGCCTGTCCCCAGAGGCATCACTGAGCCCCCATGGCCGAGCCCATCCTCATGGGCACCCAGGCATCAGCACCTCCTCTGAGCACCCCTCATCAGGAAACACCCTCCAGCGAAAACCTCAGTGATTCCAATGACACCCCAGCCCCCACCGCCAGGACGGTGCTGCCTTTCCAGCCAGGCTGGTGGGGAGGAAGGCTGTTTGACCACATGATTGAACTTTCCCATGCCTCCACGGAGGCTTTCCTCGCCCTTGACTAAGTACAGGTAAAAGTTAAATTAAGTTGGTAGTTGCTATTTAATAATTCATCCCACTTAAAATTCAAAGCGCTTTGAGGAGACTTTTATGGGGCTGTGAAACTCTTCCAGAGGCCTCATGTATACTGAAGTTCTGCCGACTCTCTGAAGGATTTATTGGTTTCTGCAGCCAGTTCACGGGTTTAGATCTCTGTCAATGACTCTTCACCACCACACAGCACCGGCATCCTCGTTGTGCGGAACACGGTCTTTGACCATGAAAAAGCCTTTTGAGAGAAAGGCCCCATTCTTAAGAGGGTTTGGCAGATAGAAATGACAAATCTCTCAAGCCACAAAGTGGCATAAATCCAGAGGTAGAGGAAAATTACTGCACTTATTTTTACTTTGTAAGAGAAACATTTTAATAAAGTTCAATATATGAAAGATCTAGCACATGGTGGTCTGTCTGAAGGAACAATGGCATTGTACCTATATTTGTACAAAGATTTTTTTCCAAAGATAATTTGTGCCCAAGTCAAATTTCACAGAGCTTTTAGTTTCTCTTTATTAGATGTGCACAGCTCGGTCCCTTTCTGGCTATATTACTTATGTTTCTAGTTCAGTAGTTTCTGTGAGATCCCAGATATGCCCTACAGAAGGAATAATAAAGCTAAGTAAAATTTTATTACCAGGGAAAATGCCCATGGCTGTAAAAGCCTTTTTATAGTGGTAATGTTTGGTTTTAATATTTAATAAGCATAAACCACCTTAAAGAAACATAACATTATGTTCAATCCCTTGAAGAATGGTGAGGTTTGAAATTGTACAGGTAAAATCTTATCTGATGTGACTAAAAAGGGTTTGGATGTACTTCAAACTTAGATCCAGAATCCAGATGTCTAGTCTCAGCCACAGCAAAACCCAGGGCTTGATGGTAACGAGTTCACGAATTGCATGGTCTAAAGAAATAAAAATGCGAGAAAGCAAGAATTTGCAGGTACGTGGAAGTGACTCAAGTTTCTGACATCCGAGGAAGAAGTCAGAATGAGATTTGTTGATAAAATAAATCTAAGCCACAAATAAATGGCTTAAGTGGCTCTAACTTGAATCAACATAAATTATTTTATTTTAAAAATTGAATAACTGCTCCTAAAATTCTTTGAAGACTGTTAAGCAAATGATGACTCCATTGTTCACAAACATTAAATGACAGCACCATAACTACACTTCGGAGCCTAAGTTTACTTACTATTATTTTGAGAATGGTGAAATATTTAGTATTAAACTACTCAGAGAAGGAGATCAAAGGTTACTTATTTCTACGTTGAAGAAGTTTCTTATTCTTGACTTTTGCAGCTGTCCAATAACATAGATTTATAGCAATCAATTTCATAACCTCCAGGGTTCATGTGCTGGCTTTATTTTTCCTTTCTTTTGGTCATGATATGTGTGGGTATGTCTCCATCCCCAGTGGAAACACTAACTAGACTTTTAAATGCTGGGGTCCAAATGGAGGGGACAACTTGAAATTTAAAAATACACACACACACACACACACACACACATACATGTACATATATATATATTCACTGCAGAGACATTAATTTTTGAAAAATGGAAAAATATAAGAAAGGCAGCATTATAACTACAAAAATACAAAATAAAAAGGAAGTGTTGTTCCCTGGGTTAAAATCTGGGTCACCCAGTGAAAAATAAGTAAGATTTGTCTGTTTCTTTCGAATTAACTGTGAAAAACATGGGTGAATGTATTGCGGTCATGCCTCACTGCATGGAGACGTCTAGGTCAGCAGCGGACTGCGTGTAAGAGGGCTGTCCCACAAGATTACAGTGGAGGTGAAAGTTCCCATTGCACTGATACTTCCCACTGTGTTCCAGCTGCCTGCAGCATTCGGAGCAGTGACAAGCCATGTAGGTGTGTGGCCCAGGAGCAGTCGGCTGTGCCGTACAGCCTCAGAGTGTGGTCAGCTGCACCATGCAGGTCTCTGTAAATATGTGCTATGATGTTCGCACAAAAATACCTATGGACAAATTTCTCAGAATGTATCGCAGTTATTGACATATGACTGTAATTTATTACATTTTGTACCCAATTGTGTCAATTCATCCCATAAATTATAGCAATCGCTTGGCCATGGGACTCTTCCAAACATATTTTTTCACTGTCATTCATCACACTGGTCCACACATACATGATGATCAATTTACTGAAAATCCTGGGATAGTGACCAGGAGGTTTTGGCCCTGGTGGAGTCAGGTTACATTTGCACCCTAACTTCACAACTGACATAAAGCTATTGCAGTTTTGCAGTCAGAGATGGTTTGATTGAGTATAACAGTCAGTGTCCACGTAAACTGATTATCGGGAGATACTATATACAGACCTAATAAAAATAATCATATAAGTTAATCAATTCTAAACAAACAAGCTATAACAAATACTCTATATAGTATTAGTCTCAAAACTAATAACTATTGACTTAGGTCCTTAGGAAATAACCAAGGTCTACTAACCATCCTCCATCTAGGTAAGAATTTGGCCCTTCTAAGGCCTCAGAGAACTAGGATCAGGTGACAGAGTCTCAGCCTAGAGGAAAGCAGGATGGGTCCAGTCTGACTGGTGGGAGAAGGTGGAGCTGCGGCTGCGGACGGTGGGACGATGGCCACGTGTGCCAAGCAGGATGCTGACTGGTCCAACTGAACAGAAGGAGCGTGGAGAATCTTCCCTGCAAACTGCGCTATATTACATCATCATCACACCTATACTTTTGATAACACACCAAATTCTCCTTCCAAACCTGGCTCTTACAGGTATAGTGCTTAATGTTTTGGAAGTTTTGAAAATTATTTTATTCCACTCATGTTTGATGGCCATAATTTTAGTTCAACTTTACAGACATTGAAATGCCTTGAATATTTACAGTTAGTAGTATAAGTCAAATTAAGATTATTTAATTGTTTCAACTGAGGAATGACGAAGTCCATAGAAAAGAATATGCTTTCATATAAAGCACAAGGTTCCATATTTCTTTGCATTTCAAATCATATTTTCTTTGCAATTCTCTGGGTTTTATTTAAGATATAAGAGGGACCCAGGAAGTCAATTAAAGCGCAAGTTCCCACTCCTGAGAATCTGACTCAGGAGATGAGGTCACAAATTTTGAATTTTTAACAGGATTCCCAAGTAATTTTGATGCAGGTACTCCATGGACATCACTTTGAGGAATACTGCTGCCAACAATACATTTTACCATTTGTAAACATCAATGAGGAAAAGGCAATAACATCTATTTATCTTGACACTAGCAAAGATTGTTTCAGAATCATTTGAGATTCACCTTTGGCATTGCTTTCCCTGACACAGCAATGGGACGCATGCATAGTGGCCAGTGTGCCATCTCCAGAGTCAGTCCAGGTGTGATGGAGCCAGTGTCATCCATACCAGCCAGGTAAACTTCACCCACTTTTCGTGTGGCAGTATAAAGTGTGTCTGTGGTACACTGGAGGCATAACAAGAACGTCTACACCATCAGATAAGGAGAATTTAATGAGCAGTTGTATATCTTATGCAAGATAATTAGCCCAGCACCTGGCACATGGTCAGCAGGTATTAGTTATTGCTGTTATTATTATTTGTTTTCCATTACTACACTTAACACAATTCAGAAGCCGGTCATGTGTCTTATTTGATTAAACAAATTATCCACAAAAAAGGCATTATAGACACAATGTGAGATTATCAGTACCATTTAATAAAATTAAGAATAAATCTTACTCCAGTTAATGGCTTTTATTGAAAACAAAGATACCAGCATGGATGCAGAGAAAGGAACATTCATACACTGCTGGTGGGACTGCAAACTAGTACAAACTCTACGGAAAAGTATGGAGATTCCTCAAAGAACTAAAAGTAGACCTACCGTTCAATCCAGCAATCTCACTACTAGGTGTTTACCCAAAGGAAAAGATGTCATTTTATCAAAAAGACACCTGTGTTTGAATGTTTATAGCAGCACAATTCACAATTGCAAAGGTGTGGAATCAACCCAAGCACCCATCAATTCATGAGTGGATTAACAAAACGTGGTATATGTATATCATGGAATATTAATCAGCCATGAGGAAGGATGACTTAATGCCTTTTGCAACAATCTGCAAGGAACTGGAGACCATTACGCTGAGTGAATTATCTAAAGAATGGAAAGACAAATACCACGTGTGCTCACTATTAAATTGGAACTAAGGATGGACACACGTGCACACCAGGAGATAAAACTCAGTGGAAATCAAGTAGAGGAGACTGGGGAAGGGGAGGAGATGGGCAAAAACCTACCTAACGGGCACAGTGAACAGCATCTGAGTGACGGGCACACTTACAGCGCTGACTCAAGCATTACAAAAGTGATCCTTGTAACCAAAAACATTTGTACCCCTGTAATATTTTGAAATTAAAAAAAAGAAGTAATGCCCTCATACCTGATCTTCAATGTGCTACTGAAGCTCAGGATATAGCACTATATTCTACCTTGAATATTAAACATGTGACTATTTGTGCAAGTCTTTCCTTCAGCATGATCATCAGTAAGATATTTTCATCAGTAAAGCAGGTATAATGACGCAAGTCTCCCAGAATTGTTGTGGCGTCACTGATGCGGTGTGTCTGAAAGCAGCTAGAAACATAACAGGCATATAAACTGCAAGGGCAACGTGTTTGAGCATCAGGCTCACCACACTGCAGTCATCACAGCTGAGCTTCTCCAGTATCGCAAATTATTTAACTCTCTTTCACAGGAATGGGATTCTTCTCTTGGCCTGAAGAAAACCACAGTTTGCTAGTTTTAGGGTAAGCTTATATAAACAAACGCTCTGGGCTTTTGTGTGGGCTCACAGTGAACATCAAACAGTCTTCTGAATCTAAAAATGACAAGGATTGGGGGGCAGTTCCTGAAGGGCAGGCTCCACCAGAGTCATCACTGAAAGACAGTCCCTCGGGAGCCGCTGGCGAGGGACCTGGGAGTGAGGCCACACCTGTGTCTACTGTGCGTAGCATGGTGGTGAAGTTATTTAGTTATAAGACACGTTTTTTATTCTCAATCTCTAAAATGCCTGTGGGGGAAATGTATATGTATCTATACATCAATCTCTATCGAGATAGACAGGTAGGTAAACAGGCAGGTGGGTAGATAGACTATGGATATAGAGAGGTGGGCAGAGAGATGATACACAGATAGATATTAAATGACTGAAATAATCGAACAGTGACTTCTGACCTGTCTCATTATTATTTTTTCTAGAAATAATTTTGCAGACATCAGTTATTATCAAGCCATACCAAACTTATAACATGACTGTCAATTTTACTCTACATGTAGAGGAGCTAATTATTATGCTATTATAACATGGAATCAACAATGTTGACATTTCGATATTTATGTACTGGATTTATAAGTGGATCACTTTCTCTCTCACACACGTTATTTCATCCACTACGCCCTCCTATAATATTTGCGGGGAGGTCGTTGCCTTCAGGAAGGAAGTAGAAGTTCTTACTGCGCTGCCACGTCCGGCATGAGGTGGCCTCAGCATCGCACGCTCTGTGAGTGGCACCAGGCCTGCCCAGGCGCCTGTCCTCACTGACGGCCTCAGACGCTCAAGGCTGCTGCAACCCCGGCCCCCCAGGCCCACCCGCCCCCTCCCCGCCTTCCCCTGCCCAGCTGTGACGTGACTCCCCAGCCCCACCCGCCTGTCTGGCTCTAGTCTTTAACAGCAATAGTGAATTAAAACCATGGCTTATGGCAATTTTTGTACATGTTTCATCTGTACTTGAATATAGTGTATCTTCTGCCATTTGTTAAGTGGTGTACACACAAACACATTCAGTATGTGAAGTTTCTTACTAAGTTTTTTCCAAATCTTTATATCCTAAATCTGTATATGTCCCAGACCTCTGTTGTACACATTTTCTACAACTTCTAAAACATTGCTGGTTTTTTCTGCTCATAAGAAAAGCATGGTAAACCCCCCTACCATGGTTATGGATTTATCTGTTTTTGCTCCATTTTATTCTGACAATCTTGCTCTGCAGACACTGAGACTATCACAGGTAAATACGAATCTGGAGATGCCGGTGCTGCGTCTTTGTCACAATTGACAGGCTCCTCGCTACCTCTCTTGGTGACTTTTACTGCACAATTTCCTTAAGATCAGCAAGCACTTGTGAAGAAGGTCTGCACACTCAAACCTATAAAGTGAGCTGTGATGTGGCACAGGCCAAGACACCTCGTCAAGGACAGGTGAGCCCCAAGGACACTTCACCCACACAGTGGAGAATTGCCCCGCCCGGGCGGAGCTCCTGACATTCAAAGAAAAAAAAGAGAAAGATTTGCACAAAAAAGAAGAAATGAACATAGTTTGTGAAATATATTGCAAGCATATTATAAAATAAGGAATAGAAAATTAGGCATTTGTTAAAATCATTGGTAACCCCTCAAAAAAATAAAACATGGATTTTAGAAAAAGTAAGAGGATAAAAAACAACAGATTGAGTTTTAAAAAAGAGGCTGGAACTACAGAAAAAACTATAAAATATGAAAATTGAAGTGTTTTAAATAGTATTAAAATCAACACTGTAGCTGGAAAGAGAATCAGTGCTATGGAGCACCAACTTCAAAAAATCAACACAAAACAGAATAAAACTACAAAGCAATTAAGGTTTTCAAAGCAATGTGAGAATGTGAGGAACATAAACAAAGGTTCAATATATTGATAAAATGTCTAATACTTCTAAAGAGGCTCAAAGAACAAAGGCAAAGAATCAACTTAAAACAATAATCCAGAAGGAAATCTTTTTGAACTAAAGGAAGACATCAATTTGAAGATTGTTTTCCAGGGTGGGAAAAAGTATAGACAGGTGAAAGCATCGACTTTCACAAATGCGAATTCAAAGAAAATTGGCCCAACCGATATTCTTAACCAGAATCAATGTCTTGGCAAGAAATTGGGAAATTATTTCTAGTTTTCTATTGGCTTTACCCATGAAGTGGTACTGAGATGTAGAGTTTATATGAATATTCATAGCCAGCATGCAATTTTATATATGTATGTAATCATGTATAATTTTATAATGTATTACTTTAGTAAATTTTTGAAAGATCATTCTTGGAATATTTCTGCAAGCAAATCTCTCTCTGATGCTTAAAAATAAATTTGAAGCAGAGAAAAACACAGTGCATAAAAAGCAGAGAACAAAAAGAGAGATCACTTAAAAGGCTTTCATATACAAATGTACTTCTGTATGCCTGGTATCTTAAAGATATTCTAAGAGCACTACATGCTAGAAAAGCAATGCAACTGTAGCTCTTCGAGCATGTTAGAAAATAAAGTGTCTTCAGCTTGGAGCGAAGATTTATAATTTAAATCATTTGATTAAATCAATTATGATTTATAATTTAAATCATAAATACACTAAAATGGTTGTTATCAAAATAAAAGATTGCCCCTCTAATTTTAGGTAGGAAATTTGAGATTATGTTGCAAGGTTCAGGTAGATCAGGGTTTAAAACACTGATTTGAGAATTGCTGTAGGTGGGACATATTCCAAGAAATTCAAGCCATGAAACGTAGTTATGCTGTATGTTTCTATTCCCGGTAGTTTAAACCTAGGTCTCCAGGGCACCAGAGCTCCCGGGAAGAAGCCCAGCTGTGCCACGGCCCCCACTAGCTCATCTCCCTCCAGAGTCGCTGAGTCATTGTCATGTGAGCACAGGAGCCATCCTGGACCTCCAGCGCCAGAAGGAACCACAGAAAGGAGAAGAGCCAGCTGCCCTGCTGTGCTCAGCCACTGTGCTCCACCATGAGAAATAATACTGTAACTGATGCAACCCACCACGAGTCTGTAGGGCTTGCTATTTGTCAGTCGACAGCTAAAAGATGCATATGTCATATAATTCATACGCTAGAGTATTATTAGTATGAGAGAGAACACAAAAGAAACACAAATATCCAAATACAATAATGTAACCAGAAGCACAAAATTATAATAATTTTGCTGATTTCCTTCAATATAATCCATTAAAGTTTCTTAAGTTGCATTCAATTGACCCCAACTTTTATATATCATGCAAAGATTACTTTACTATTTCAAAGAGAATGTGAGAAAATTTATAGTAAATATTATACTCAATTTACTTTTTCAATTTCTTTAGACAATATTAACCATATCTGGAATGTGCAACAAGAAATAGTTGCAAGTGGCAGACTGAAGTCTCCCTGTATATTCTACTTAGAAATAACATGAAATTTGTTAAAATGCAGACTAATTATACAAAGCACAAAATATAGATGCTTCAAATAGCAGGACGAAATAGCAAGATTTATACCTCTTTGATATCATAACTTGTACTTAAATTTCACCTATATCTTAATATCATTTGATATCAAATTAAACAAGATGATGCTTTTTAACCAAATTATTGTCAGTTAATACACACATAATTGGAAATAAAAAAAATTGTTACATGGGACAAGTGAAAACGCCTCTTTAAATTTTAACTATTACTATAGACTATATGAGAACATAAATTAAAATAAAATTAAATAATATTCTGAATTAAAATAATTTTAAAAAATCACTCCTTCATTATACAACAGATGAAATGCTTAAAAGAAATTCCTAAGGGAAGATATTAGCTATGTTAATGCAAAAGGAGTTTATGGATCCAAAATGTCTGGGAAGCCCTAAACTATAATGTTTTAGTTAAAAATTCAAGCTTTTCTCACAATCACTTAGTGGGAAAATCTCCATCACTGCTCTTGCCACCAAGTTAGGCAACAGAAAAATTGCTAGAGGAGACATTAGCCTGTAACTAACAAGAAGAAAACAGAGACAGGGCAGGTTTGATGACAGCGGTGGAGGCCCAAGGTTTTCCTTCATCCCTTTGCTCCGTGCTATGCGGGGCCTCCTGTTGCAGCTGCGAGGGTGGGGAGGGGGGTGGTCCTTCCAGGGAACCCAAGACTGCCAGCAGACCCCACCTCCTGAGCACAAATGTAACCTCCCTAGCGTTGACGACGTAGGAGATTTAGTAACTCCTGAGTGAAGAGCCAGGGAGAGAGATGGCAATGCCTTATTTCTCGAAAGGGCTGTGAGTTTTAGAGAGCAAGTGGGAATTCTCTCATGCTGTCTTAGGGATCCCAAAGTCCTTGAGGCAACCATGCCTTCCTGCAGGTCCAGACTCAACATAAAACACCATGACTCTTCCTGCTTGGATGTCAGGGAAAATAAAAAGAAAGGAAAAGGAAAGTTGCAGAGGGAAACGAAATTATGTTCAGCATACAAGACTTCCTTCTGGGACAAACTTCATAAGTTTATCCCGCAATCAGCAACAGTGATGTTTTAAAAGACCGTGGACTGGGGAGGGCTGAACGGGTAGTAAACAGGTAAAGAAAACACGCTGCCACTGCGAAGTCATCGCCTAGGGTTGCACCGAGAAAGGGAAAAAAGAGAACACAGACTTTTAAGGAGATAAAAATCCTTGGCCTTCGGGAACTGAATGTTTTAGAAAGAAAGGACAATCCGCGATGTAACTGGAGAGGGGTCTTTCAACATCAACAAAATCAGCTGATTTCACCATGATGAAGTCAGTAACTTCATCCTAATAGGACACTGTCAGCCACAGGGCTCTGAGCCCCTGAGCTAACTGAAGACCTGATCCCCTGGTCACAGCCGTCTCTGTCCCCCGCCCACCATGCTCTCCTACTGCCCAGCTCCGCGAGGCTCAGCCCAGGCTGCGTGCGCTTGTTTGGGGTCCCCCTCTCTCTGAATTTGCAATGCCCGCTTCCCTTGCTGTTCCACTTGTTCTCCCTGTTTGAAGGTATTTGGCCCCAAGACGCAGGCAGGGTGACACAGAAAATGAACACCAGGCTGCACTGGACTTGAATGGAGACCAGCTGACCTGTATCCTCGCTAAAAACTTGACTAGAGCACCAACTTCAGAAAAGACCTGAAAGAGTTAATCCATTTTATGAGTCCTGCCTAGGACGCTTCTTCTTTGAGAGCAATTCTTTAGGATTTTGCACTTGTATTATTCGACTGTGTCTGCTTTACTTCAACTCTAACGTCAAATGCCTTTATTTTTCTATCCAATTTGGGTCAACAAGTTTAATGTTTTGTTCCGGGGATGACAGGAAGAAAAAGAGAGCACCCCTCCTGACTCCCTATTTTGAAATTTTTACTCCCTCTGCAATTTAAGACAAGAGCCACGCACTGCGACACACTGGCTCAGTGTTCCGCGTCCTGTCGGGAATTCCCTAAACAAATCACGCTGGTCCATAAAGGGGCGGAGATGTGCTCCTCTGGGGAGCTGTGTCCCGCCAGGCCAGACGCTCACGTAGCTCACGGTGGGATTCCAACAGGGTGATCTATGCGCATTCCGTGCGAGGCTTGTTTCCCCCAACTCACTAAGATCTCTAGCCACGAATCATTTATTATCCTGAAGCCGTCGTTTTGGAAGCCTCATGTTGTGAGCTAACTAGGAAGAGCGCTTCCGTTTCCATGAGCCAGCCGTGGATGGGTTCCCATTGTCAGAAGCTGCAGGAGTTGCAGATACTTGGCATCGCCTCTCACTTCGCTTGGGAAAGTGCTCACGTCCTAGCGCAGGGAACAATGTGCCAACAGTGAGCCGTCGTCTCGGCCACAATGCCTGCTCAGGTCCCTGAAGGGCCGGGAGTCTCCCAGCACAGACGACGGAGTAGCCGAGGAAACGGGTTCCCAGGGAGCTTCCATTTAGTGCGATTTCAATAGGGACCAAGGTGGCTTGTTCCAATATGTGTAATTTTCTGTGTCTGCCCTAACCCCAGTTCCCAGCCTACTGCAACCGTGTTCATACACGTAGCATGGTCCAAAGAACAGATGTGCAAGCAATTTTTTATAAGGACAAAGCCAAACGTTTGAGAAAATGACTTACTCGGTAGGAATGCTCTCTGAGAACGCTGACTCCATCTGGAGGGTAGAAATGCACACAAGCATGAGACGAATGTGCACAAGAACTTGAGAATGGTTTATACAAGCACAGGCTATTGTGGTATCTGAGAAAGACTGAGGCACACACAGTTTTCAAAGAACCGAATTCAGTTATGGCTGATTTTCATCAATTAATGTCATAGAACTAAATTATCTCAACATTTCCCATTTTATCATTAACCATTCCATTGTTTCTAAAGTAATTTTTCTAGAGTGCATAATATCAAAAACGGAGTGTTTTTAATTTGGACTATTGGAAAAAGAGAGCCACAAGGAAGCAGTCATGTGAAACCTCGTGTTGAGGAATATCTTCCTTCTCCCTGCGTGTGCAGCCCTCAGGGAGAATGCGGGCGAGAAAATCGTCCAAAATTAGGCTCTGCAGACCTCAGCCCAACCACGTGTGGCAGTTCTGCTAACGCCTTCCTCCGGTCCTTTTCCGTCACTGGCTTATGAGTAGTGAATAGTGGAAGTTTTTATGAACCCCAAATTCTGTACAGATTCTGTGCCCTGAGCCGAAATTAGAGTAACAAAAGTTATGCAAGCATCACCATGTAGAGTTGATCTACTTTTTTGGGGGGGGGTGCACATATAGCAATTATATTTTTCTCTCCATTAAAGCCTGGATTGGACAAATGTGCGGTTTTATGTTTATAAGTTTCTCTCCTTTAAAATGTGAGTGTTCAGCGAGAAGGGTACGTGCATCATTTCTCTTTATATCCTTAGATAGATTAAGTGCCTAATATATATCCACCAAACATATTATTATATTTTTAAAGGCAGTCTTTTGACTTTTTTCCTGTCTTCATACTTGTTGCATATTTCTCCCTTGTGTAAAAACGAAAAAAAATAAATGGAAACTAATCCTGAGTGTGCTACAATTGCTGTTTTAGCACAGATTTTTTTCAGGATTTAATTTTTTAAAATATTTTAAAAATTACAGAATGATCTTTGAGGCTGAGTTCATGTTTGATCTTGTTAAAGTAATTAGTATTAATGTTTCATAATGTCAGGTAGTGCCACTGTTTCTATTAACCCATTCAAGGGTGGTAATTTTACAAATATTTTGTTTGAAAAGATAATATAAAAAATTCAATAGAAAATAAAAACCAATGGGTTGATGTATAGGGAAGAAATTTCTTTAGTTTTCTTCTAGCACAATATAAAAAATAAAAGTGTATATGTAATAAATTCTACGTCGAGTGAATTTAGGAAAGAATGCACTGCTTTGGGGATCTTTGAAATATTAAATATTATTTAAAATAATAAACACGAACTGGGCGGTTGTCCAACGTGGAGAAGGAACGAAGAGAAAACTTGCCCCTGAAGTACGGTTCAGCGAGGCCCTCCCTGGGGCCCTCATCTGTGGAAACTGCAGTCGCACCTCTGCCGCGCTAGGACAAAGCCTGGCGCTGCCAACACCAACAGTGCTGCACACAGTTCTTACGAAACGGGCACTGCCCGCGATTTCCTTGTTGTATCTATTTGAAAACCTGGGGTGGATGAGGTCACACCCAATTTTCTTGCGGTTTTGATGTGCGTCCCATTTCGAAGACGGGATGACTGCAGTCAACCATAGAGCAGTTGCTGGGAGGTCAGGACAGGAGCAACCTACCCCGATCCTCTCCCCACACCTTGCTGATCTAGTCCCTAACTACTTCTTCAGCCAGCTCTTCACAAATTCCAGAAAACGGTGGCACAGACGTTCCTGCCCAACTGCGCGCAGAAGGTTCTACTTGAGTCAGCATTTATTTCGCTGCGAGCAAATCGTGGATCGGCAGTATCCTCACATGGCCCCTACTGACTTCAGGTACCAGTCAGAGGACGGCTCTTAGTGGCAGCGCGGTTCGTCCCTGGACTACCATTACGTCCATCCTCATAGACGCAGGTTGCCTACTCATTAAAAGTTATTTTAACCCAAAGTCAATACCATTTGCATCATTTGCAAACATGCTCTCGCACAGAACGGTGACAAATGTGAGTCACCTGCCTTGGCTGCTCCCCCAGGATTGCGCAAGGCCACACTCTGCTGCTCGTTTTACGATGTGCCATGAACACGTGTCCTTTTACAGCCTGTTTACAGTATATGTTAAATAAGGTGCCTTTAAGTGGAACTCACATAAAACAAGGTTATGTATTAGTAGCCGACTAATGAGTGATGACCAGAGACTCACAGGAACCTGACCCCACACTTTCCCGGGAGCAACGGCCCCACTCTTGCTAACGCAGGGTCGTCAGGGACTTTATAGAACACAAGCTCCACCCATAAGGAGAACCCACCGTGATTGCTCAGTTTCCTTCATTTGTGTCATTTCCCCTCCACAGCCTCCTCCTTCTCCTGCCTCCTGCATGAGCTCAGCACCCGCCCAGGCCTCCTGGGTCCAAACCAGTGTCGGACACACAGCAGGTGCTCAATGGACCGTGGGCTTGCTGTGCCTTCACCAAACGCAAACCGAGAAACTCCTCCCAGCGTTGATTCCACCTTCTAGAGACCGTATGGGATGGCGGTGAAATTTTGAAATTTGCCTCTTCCCTTTTATTTCCTCCAAAACCTGGACTTGATTTTCAGCCTCTCAGGAAAGGCCTTTGTGCCGCTCGAGTCTGGACCCGCCACGCCCAGCCTGTCCCTGCTGCTGGCCCGAGCACCCACGGCACGGAGGTGTCCGCCCTGAGCTTCCAGCGCTTGCGGTTATCTGTCAGTCAGTCACACTGCAGCTCGGGCTGACCAATCCAGCCGCTTTGGAAATATTCCGGCAGTTTCTATCAAAATTAAGGTTGCACATTCCCTATAATCCATCAACTCCACTTTGGCCACCTTACAGAACTATTTAGCACCAATATTATATGAAAAAAAAAAAAACAAAATATCAAATGAGTGATTAGCCATCTGGGGGAAGGGTGAACAGAGGGCGGTATATTCATAAGATAAAAGAATACGTAAGAGGAAGACGGTACAAATATGGAAAGATCTTTAAAAACACACTGTCATGTGTGAAAGCAAACTGAATGATCAAAGCTTATAGTATGATGCCATTTTTATTTAAAAAAACACAAATTAATACTCTAAATTTTTAACGAATATGTGTACAAAAGCATTAAAAATTATGTGCAAATTCATAACTGTTGACACATCTGGGGAGAAAGAATGGATCAAATTTTAGGATGAGCTCACAGGGTGTTTAAAGTATCTCCAATGTCCTGATATCTCCAAAAATAATAATATTCTTATATTACTTGTAAACATATAAATTGCATATATGTGGAAAAGTTTGCAAGTAAATTTGCCCAAATATCATCAATATAGCATGTCTTGAAGTGAGGAAATAGAAAGAGCTTATGCCGACAATTATTTTTAAAAGTAAATAATATGACTGGATATGGCTGAGGTGTTAGCACGGATGTTTGCCGATGGAACCACCCGGAAGGGAGCGGGAAGGGTTGCTCAGGGAGGAGAGGAAGGGCTGAAGACATGTTCTTGGCCAAGGAGAGAGAGGGGCTGGAGTCTCGGGCACAGACGGGGGCGGCCCCTCCGGGAAGGGCAGACACGGAGACACGGCGGCCTTCACGCCCCAGAGAAGAAGGGCACGCGGGAGATGAAAGCGCCGCTCCCCGAGACGGTCCTTTTCCCGGTGACTACCAAGCCGCAGGACGAGGGCTGGAGGGCTGGACACCGTCACTGTCCACACAGGCAGGAGGGGGAGGCCCGAGACAGCACCCAGCAGCCCCACCCTGCCGAGCCCACAGGCCCCACCTCGAAGCCCAGCAGCCCGAGAGCCCCCCACGCTGTCTCCCCGTGGGGCCACATGCCGCCTGCAGGAGCCCCTGTGGCCGTGGTGGAGGGACAGAACACTGCGTGGACGGAAGGTTCATGGAGGCTCTGTCTTCGCTAGCTTTTCATACTAACAAGTATTAGTATCATCGCTACTATCGTTAAGTAATAGTATACATTAGATTGTACCGCATATTCTAATTGATTGCATTATAATTTATTATAATATGTGTTAACAGCTACTAAATGATACTGTTTAAAACTATTTCTACCTTCCCAGTATTTAATCTAGAAAATGTGGTAACAGGACCCTCTTAAAGTTCAATTAAATTCACTTCAGATCCAGATTATGAAAATCCAGCCTCGTTGCTTCCTCTTGCATACTTAATTTTTCCCACCAGCTTAGAAGAATGAAAGGTTCTAAGGGAGAGGATATCATCCCAGCTGCTTTATCCCACTGTCAAAGTCACAAATGGGAATTTTGTGAACACTTAGTAAATATTTTCCCACGCTTAAGATGCTTACGCTCCGTAGGAAGGGACGAGCTTGTTAGTTGAATATTGTTACATGTTTCATCCTAAATTACAGCATCATTTCCGGTGCATCGTTTGTTTCAATCCCTTCCCAAATCCAAGCTGCTTATCAGTATTTGAAAAGAGGTGGATTAGAAAACATTACATGCCACAATATTTGCACTGTAGGGGTAAAAATATTATATATTATTTATACAGTTGTGATTGTTGCAGCTCAGATTCAAGTTCAAGCCTCTCTATTCACGCCTGGCTCTGTGCTCAGTGATTTCACATCACGGAGGCCCTTTATAAAGATCCAATCTGCTGTTGAGACTTCACATTCACAGTCCTTTAAAGTCAACCCAAAAAGTGTCTCCAGAAAGAGTTCAGAGGGTCTGTTTGCACGGTGACGAGCTTTCAGACTTAAGGAAAAGAACTTTCCGTCTGCTATGGACTGAACTGTTCCCCCTGCCCCACTCCCAAGCTGCAGCCCCAACTGCTAGCGCGACGGTGTCCAGACACCGAGCCTTTGGGAGGCGGTTAGGGTTAGATGAGGTCACGAAGGTGAGGCCGTCATGGTGGGATTGGTGCCCTGATAAGAGGACATGAGGAAAAGACGACCATCTGCCAGCCAGGACGAGCAATGTTCACCAGGAATAAATGACCATGACATCGGTGACGTCAGGGGTACTGACCAGGTTTATTTATTTATTTTTACATTCAAACTGATTTTTTTCCTTCTGCTTTTAAAAAATATTTTTAATCGACACATAATACTGGTACACATTCCTGGGGTGCATAGTGATGTCGCCACACGTAGAATGTATAGCAGGGTAATTAGCGTAGCCACCAATCCAAACTTTTATTATTTCTTGGAGTTGGGAACACTCAACAGCCTCCTTCTAGCGATCTGGAAATACACAGTGCATTGCTGTTGACCACGGTCACCCCGCAGTGCCGCAGCACACTGGACCTCGCCCCTCCTACCCGGGCTGCCTTCGCCTGAAGCAGCAGGGGCGGAATCTCCCAGCAGGACCCGCCCAGAGCCAAGGGCTGACACCGTTGCCCAGGGGACTTGGAGGCGGAGTACCACAGCAAACAGGAGTGTTAGAATCTGGTGGAATTGTCGTGCTGTGCTCTGGGCTTGCTTGGCACACATCTCTCCTTCCTCCTTCCCTGCTCCTCTCATTCGGGCTTGGAATGTCTATCCTACAGTTTGTCTGGTTTCAGGGTTCGCAGCTGGATCGGATGTTTCCCTGGGAATGACTTGTGCCTTGAGTCTGACCCGTATGATTTAGATGACATTGAGATGAGACTTTGAACTTTAGACTGTAGAGTTGATGCTGTAACATGTTAAGACTTGGGGGCTGTGGGATGGAATAAATGCATTTTTCATTGACAGGGACATGCGATTCATGGACCAGGAGTTGAATGCTGTGGATAGAATTGTTTCCCTCCAAAATTTATATGTTGAAGCCCTGACTCCAAATGTGATGGTATTTGAAGATTGGGCCTTTGAGAGGTAATTAGGGTTAGATGAGTTCATGAAGGTGCAACCCCCTTCCATGGGATTAGTATTTTCACAAGGAGAGACCAGAGAGCTTTTTTCTCTCTCTCTGCATCACATGAGGACACAGCCAGAAGGTGGCCGTCTGCAGGCCGGGAAGAGAGCCCTCCCAGGAAGCCAAACATGCTGAGACCCTGATCTCAGACCTGCAGCACCTAAAATTGTGAGAAAATAAGTTTCTTTTGTTTAACTCACTGAGGGTACAGTATTTTGTTATGGAAATCTGAGCAGACTGAGACACCTTTATACTGCCAGCAACATGGAGTTTATCACATTTTGGACATGGTTCATTCTGAGACATTTGGACTCTAGAAAACCACGGAGTGCCATGGCAGTGACCATATGTGTGGTTTTCTTGAGCAAAAGCATTGTTTGAAAGGATCTGAATTATTATTTTTTAAGTTTAATTTGGATGGTAGTCATAGCCCAACCTGCCATTTACCCAAATGTGCCAAAAGCTTATTTTGAATAAAGTCAATTATTCAAAGATGACTGACTATTTTCCTACTAACTCTCTCCAATCTAGGATCAGGAGTGAAAATTCTGAAACTGTTTTTTTCCCACTGGAAAGATAACATTTCATCCAAATAAAACATATGGTCTAATGACAGCCTGAATCCTAAAACATTTCAATTTTAATTTTAAAAAGTGTCAAAAATGTCAGTGTGCTATAATGAAATAAAAGGCAGCAGAGATCTTTTTCCCATAGTCTCGCTGTGATGAAACCGTGTGTGAAGCCTCCCTTCCCTCCCAACTCCGGGGCTAGCAAAAGATCTGCCCTTGATCGGGAGGTTTTGCACATGAAAGACCAAGCCTCCCCATGCCCGTGACGAGCACAGAATACTAATTTGGATCCACGTGACACACTATAGAAGCAAATCCTTTATTTTAAACTGTTGGTAACCCATTTTTCTAGGGCTCCCTTATTACTGATAAATCTACTGAGAAAGTATCCCATGTGGCAATTGTTAAAATGAGCCCCAAGTGTGTGTGTAACTCCCTTCTCACTGAGGAAACTTTTTCTGCCTGAATAACAACATATTTATTCAAATGCTGATTTCAGAGCACTTGCTAGAGTATCACTAGAGAGATGATCTAGCCTTATTGCTGGAGTATAGCAGGCCTGGGCATGTCCTATTCCTCCTCAACTTTATAGTAACTTAGTTCTATTCAGGTAAAGGCTATGGGAGAGAAAACAGAACTTACATGGGGTTGGACCACACAGTGTTGAGCAGTGCACACACCAGGAAACTGCTCTTTGCCTCCCCAGTGTTTTTGTTCGTGGTGTAGCACTAGTTTGGCCCTGGAATTTGAGTTCTAGGGTATGGCACGTTCTGTGGCAGCGGTCACGACAGGGTGTGGATGTGGTCCGCATTCAGGAACCGCATCCGCAAAACCCTTTCCCAGGACAGCAGAACTGGACGGAGCCCAGAATCAAACCACTGTGTTCTTTGCCAGTGGTCGCCGGACTTCCCTGTTGGTCGAGAGCCTGTTAGTATCAGCCTCCTCCCTGCCCCGCAGGCCCCCGTCCCCTGGGCAGGCGGCTCCCTCACACGACTGCCCCAGTCCCATCCCGCCTCCTTGGGCCCCGTCACCCCCCTCGGCTCCCCCGCCAGCCCCCAGCAGGGGAGCCGTCCTCACGCCACGCCACGTGCGCCTGTGCTCCCCGCCACCTCTCGGCCCTCCCTTGCCAGGTAACAGCTGGCATTTCTGGGTTTCTCCCACACAAGCAGAAAACTCTGTGCTCCAGCCAAACTGGACTCATAGAAATAATAATAATAATAGTAATAATAATATCTAACCTTGATGGAGAACCTGCGAAGGGCAGGCGCTTTTCCAAACACGTCCCACGCGCGGTCTCGGTTCATCGGCGAGGAAGGCGGCACACAGCACTGGAGACGCACGCCAGACCGTGCATTTGCAAACGCTGGCTCCAAGGCCTCATCCGGGCTCACATCTCCCCCTTTCCCAGCAAAATCTGCATTTCCTGAACTTACGGAAACGGATCGGGAAAGCGCTCTGGGGCAAGGGCCCTGAGATGCATCTTGGTGGGTGAGGGCGGGTGCGCAGGACAGGCCCCCGGCCACCCCCAGGGCTGCTTCCAGGGGCTACTGCCCGTCATCCACCCCCGTCCGCTCTCACGCTTCGTGGGCTCCGTGTGTGCTTGGTGGGCTACTGTACATTTCGTTTCTTAGAGCAGTTCTGGGTTCGCAGCAAAGCTGAATGAAAGATACAGAGTTTCTGTATACCCCTGACCTCACTCGTGCACAGCCCCCCAGCGCCAGCACCCCAGCAGAGGGGCCCATGGATGAGCCCACACCCACAGATCGTCATAACCCGGGGGTCCACGTGTTTTTGAGGGTTCACTCTTAGCATGGGCCCACTGTGGGTTTGGACACATGTCCACACAGAGCGGTTTCCCTGGCCCGGGAATCCTCTGTGCTCCACCTGCACATACCCCCTCCCCCCAGCCCTTGGCAACCACCGATCTTAGTACTTTCTCCATAGTTTTGCCTTCTCTGGTGTGTTATATAGTTGGAATCACACAGTTTGCGCCCTGTTCAGATTGGCTCTTTTCGCTGAGTAGTATGTCTTTAAGCGTCATCCGTGTCTTTTCGTGGCTAGACAGCTCATTTCTTTTCAGTGTTGAATAATGTCCCATCATCTGGATGGACCGCAGTCTCTGTGTCCATTCACCTCCTGAAGGACATCTGGGTTGCTTTTAAGTCTTGACAGTAATGAATAAAGCTGCTATGAACATTCGTGTGCAGATTTTTGCATGGACATAAGTTTTCAACTCCTTCAGATAAATGCCAAGGAGTGCAATTGCTGAGTCATATGGTAACAGAACGTTCGCTTTTGTAAGAAACCACCAATCTGTCTTCCAAAGTGGCTGTGCCATTTGCACTCTCACCAGCAGTGCAGGAGAGCCCTCGTGGCCCCACACACCTGCCAGCCTGTGGTGCTGTCTGTGTTCTGGATTTTGGCCATGCGTTGGTGGGCCGTAGCATTTCATTGTTGTTTTGATTTGCATCTGTCTGATCGTATATACATAGTATCATTGCATAGCCTTATTTGCTGTCTATATATATATACTTTGGCCCATTTTTTAATCAGGCTGTTTTCTCATTGTTGAGCTTTAAGCGTTCTCTTTGTATGTTTAGGGTAACAGTCCTTTATCGGTGTGTCTTTTGCAAATATTTCCTCCCAGTCTGTGTCCTTTCATCTCATTCTCCTGACAGTGTCTTCCAGAGCAGAAAATTTTCATTTAATGAAGTCCGGCTCATCAATTATTTCTTTCAGGTGTCATGCCTTTCGTGTCATATCTGAAAAGTCATTGCCAAACCCCAGGCTGTCAAGATTTTCTCTTATGTTACCTTATAGGAGTTCCATAGTTTTCCATTTTGCATTTTGGTCTGGGATCCATTCTGAGTTAATTTTTGTGAACATTCCTAGGTCTGTGTCTAGATTCATTTTCTGGCTCATAGATGCCCAGTTGTTCCAGCATCATTTGTTTTGAAAAGACAAGTTTTTCTCCATTGTCTTGGTTTGCTCTTTTGTCGAGGATCAGTTGGCTCTCTTTCCTGGCTCTTTATTCTGTTCCCTTAATCTGTTTTTCTATTCTCTCACTAATGCCACGATGTCTCGATTACTGCAGCTTTGTAGTGAGTCTTGCAGTCAGGCAGTGTCAGTCCCCCAACTTTGTGCTTCAATATCTCGTTGGCTATCCTTGGTCTTCTTCCTCTCCATTTAAACTTTAGAATTAGGTTCTTGATATCCCCATAATAACTTGCTGCGATTTTGAAGGGTGGCAGTGAACCTATAGATCAAATAGGGAAGAGCTGATATCTTCAGTCTTCCTATCCATGAACGTGACATAACTCTCATTTATTCAGCTCATCGACTTTTTTCATCAGCGTTTGTAGTTTTCCTAATATAGATCTCACCCATATTTTGTTAGATTTATACTTAAGTTTTTTTTATTTTGTGGGGTGTTAATGTAAATGGTATTGCATTTTTAATTTCAAATTCTATCCTTCATTTCTGGCTACATGCATCTTAGTTTAATTTCTTTGTCTTTATCAATAACGGTGATCTGAAAAGTGGGTGCCCAGGCACTAGGGACACAAGATGCATGATATGATCGAGAGCAGCAGAGTAGAAGAAAATACGAGCCCTGTCATTCTTATCTATTTTAACTTACTATTCTCATAGAGAATAGATAGATACGCATGTCTCATGTATCACATGCAGATGTCAGTACAGAAACACACACACACATGCACGGGGATTCCAAATTTTTCTACTGATGCAGGTATGGGATGGAAAGTATTTAGGGGACACTAAGCCACATCTTTGTTGTTTTTTTTGATGAAGTTCTTATTTTCAACTAAGATTCATTGTTTTCCATTGATATGCAATATCTGAACATATTTATGGGATACATATTATGTTTTGTTACACATGTAGGATGTGTGATAATCAAGCCACGGTATTTGCAATTTTCGTCACTTGGAGATTTTATCATCTCTGTGTCTTAGTAACATTTCAAGTCCTTTGTTCTAGCTACCGGGAACAATACAATATATTGCTGCCAACTATAATCCCCCTCCTCTGCTCCCAAACTTCAGAACGTATTCCTTCTACCTATTAATACCCAGATGCTTGTTCCTGTTAAGGTGACTCTCTCCATCCTCCCTCCCACCCGCACACCCTTCCCCGTCCTGGGAACCATCAGTCTACTCTGCACCTCCATGAGATCAATGTTCACAGCTCCCACACATGAGTGAGGACACACGTCTGTCCTTCTGTACCTGGCTCATTTCCTTTAAGGTGATATCTCCATTTCCATCCATGTTCCTTCAAATGACATGATTTCATCCTTTTTTATGGCCAAAGAGAATTCCATTCTGTATAGAAACATCTTTTTTATCCAGTCATCCATTGAAGGACACTCGGGTTGATGCCATATCTTTGCTGTTGTGAATAGTGCTGCAATAAACATGGGGCTGCAGGTATCCTTTGATGTATTGATTTTCTTTCCCTGGGAGAAACATCCAGTGGTGGGATCGCTGGATCTTATGGTATATCTATATTTAGTTGTTTGAGAAATCTCCATACTGCTTTCCATAATAACTCATACTAATTTATATTCCTGCCAAAAGCATATTGGAATTCGGATTTCCTTTTCTCTGCATCCTTGCCATCATTTGTAATTTTTAGTCTTTTTAATGATAGCCATTCTAACTGGGGTATGGTGATATCTCCTTGTGGTTTTTATTTGCATTTCCCTGATGATTGGTGATGTTGAGCATTTTTTCCTATACCTATTGACCATTGATACATCTTCTTTGAAAAATGTCTATTCATACTCTTTTCCCGGTTTTTAATGGGATTGTTACTATTGAGTTCCTTCAGTTTCTTGTATATTCATCCCTTATTGGATGAATAGTTTGCCAACATTTTCTCCCAATCCATAGGTGGTCTCTTCACCCTGCTGGTTGTTTCCTTTGCTGTGCAGAAGCTTCTTAGTTTAACATGGTCACATTTGTCTATGTTTGTTTTTTGTCTGTGCTTTTGAGGTTTAGCCATAAAATCTTCTTATCAATGTCTTGAAGTATTTTACTATGTTTTCTTCCAGTAGTTTTATAGTTTCAGGTCCTTCATTTAAAACTTTAATCCATCTTGAGTTGATTTTTGTATATAGCGAGAGATCGGGAGCCAGATCCACTCTTCCACAGGGGGATGTCCAGGTTCCCAGCACCGTGTATTGATGAAGATGGCCCTTCCCAGAATATGTTCTTACTGCTTTGGTTGAAAATCAGTTGGCTCTTATTTCTGAGATCTCTATTCTGTTTCAATAATCTTCATGTTTGTTTTTATACCGATACCATGCTGTTTTGGTTACTATAGCCCTTGTCGTAGAGTTTGAAGCCAGACTGTGTGATGTCTCCAGCTTTGTCCTTTTTGCTCAGAATTACTTTGGCTATTCAGACTCATTGTTGGTTTCATACAAATTTTAAGACTTTTTTTTTTCTTTTTTCTGTGAAAAAGTGGCATTGGTATTTTGACAGGGATTGCACTGAATCTGCAAATTGCTTTTGGGCATATGGTCATTTTATTAATATTAATCCTTTTGATCCATAGCATGGGGTATCTTTCCATTTGTTTATACCTCTTCAATTTCCTTTTAGTTTTCCTTCTGCAAGTGTTGCCTCCTTGGTTAAATTTATTCTTAGGAATTTTACTATTATTTTTGTTCCTATTGAAGATGGGATTGCCTCCCATTCTTTTTCAGCTGGTACATAATTGATGTGTAGAAACATTACTGACTTGGGTATGTTGATTTTATATCCTGCAACTTTACTGATCTCATCTATCAGTTCTAAGAAATTTTTGGTGGAGTCTTTTATTTTTCCCAATAAAATCATGTCATCTTCAAACAGGGTCAATTTGACTTTCTCTTTTCCAGTTTATATGTCTTTTATTTCCCTCTCTTGCCTGGTTGCTCTGGCTAGGACTTCCAGTGCCATGTTGAATAGGAGTGGTGGGAGTGGGCACCTTTGTGTCATTCCAGCTCTTAGAAGAAAGGTTCTCAGCTCAACTCATTCAGTATGATACTAGCTGTGAGTTTGTGATGTATGGACTCTATTATGTTGAGTTATGTTCCTTCCAATCCTCATTTGTTTAGAGTTGTTATCATGATTGGTATATTCGGTCACTTTATGGTCTCCCATATGTCCCTTAGGCATTGTTCATTTTGTTTTTTTAACTCCTTTTTTCCTCATTTTTGCCTGACTGGTTTATTTCAAAAGACCTGTCTTCAAGTTCTAAAATTTTTTCTTCTGTTTGATCTAGTCTATTGATGGACCTCTCTAATGTATTTGTTATTTCATTCAATGAATTCTTCAGTTCCAGGATTTTAGTTTGGAGCTTTCTTTTATTTATTTATTTATTTATTTATTTATTTATTTATTTATTTATTTTTGATATCTTTACCTTCGGTAAATTTCTCATTCATATCCTAAATTGTTTTTCTGCTTTTTGTGTGTTGTTTACCTGTGTTCCCTTTTACCTCACTGAGCTTCATGAGGATTAAAACTTTGAATTCTTTTTCTGGCATTTTATAAATTTCTTTTTTTGTTGGTCTCTGTTGCTAGAGAATTATAGTGTTCCTTTGAAGTTGTTGTTCTGGCATTTTATAAATTTCTTTTTTTGTTGGTCTCTGTTGCTAGAGAATTATAGTGTTCCTTTGAAGTTGTTGTATATCCTTGCTTTTTAGTATTTCTTGTGCCCTTATGTTGATATATGCACATTGGATATAACAGTTGCTTCTTCCAATTTTTTGGATTTGTTTTTGTGGGAGAAGACTTTTATATGAAGATACATCTAAGTGTTGTTGGGTAGGGCACTTTGGCTTTGACTCTGGGTGCATGCAGAAGTCTAGTCTTCTTATAATTTCTTCATCTGTAGTCAGAGTCAGTGTCCTCTTTGATTTCCTCAGTGGTTTAGGATACAGTTCTTAGTGGCAGCTATGATAAAGTTTTGCTGGGGACAACAGGTGGGCCAGTTCTTGGGCCCCACTAGAGGCAAAAGGGCCAAGCATGCTTGTCCTTGGGTCCCTGGGCAATGTGTGCTGGCACTGGTGTTAGTGGGTCCAGGTGGGAAAATTCTTAGCCCTCTGGGCACCTTGCTTGGGTACTGGCAGTGACACTTGTGGGCTTGGCAAGTGAACAGGTACTTGGGGCCCTGGCCAGCAGGCATAACATGGGAACAGCAGTAGCAGTGTTGGGACAATCCTTTGACTGCCAAGTGGTTTATGTTAATTGTGGCTGCAATAGGCTGGGCAGGCCAATCCCTGGGCCCACAGGTGGTGTGTACAGTAGCAGTAGGCTGGGCTAACCCATCTTCAGGCTCCCAGGAGGAGTGATCAGGTGAAAATGATGGTAGATGGTGTGGAGTGATCTCCAGGACCCCAGATGGTGTGCTTAGGTACTGGAGAGGGGGCTTAACCTCAATGACTGTAGTGGGCACAGTCAAGGTGATCCCTAAGCTCTTGGCTGAATGTCTGGTGGGGGCAGCAGTGTCTATGCTGTGTCCCTGATGCTGGGGAGGGCAGAGCTGCTCTCAGCGGCAGCAGCTATTAACAGATGGCTGGTGCTTTGGCCCTGGGTGGCAGCTATGGGAGAGGCAGGCTGTCCTCAGGGTGCTTTTAAATGTGTGGTGGCCCCGCTGCGAGAGGTAGGGTCACTGCCATTGGATCAAGTGTCCCAGGCCCCAGTGCAGCAGCAGCAGCAGTGCCTGGCTGTGGGCAGGGCGTGTCAGTGGGCTTCAGGGCAGGATGCTGGCTAGTGGGGGCTGGGCTTTCAATGTGGTGCCATGCTGTGGCTTCTTAGGACTCAGGGGTGTGTAGGACTGGTGTAAGCTCCCTCTCTGGAGCAATGTTATCACGTGGTCTCCAGGAAGCTCCCTATGTCAGTCTCAGGGCCTGCGAGGGTGGAGGGGTTCTCCCGTGGTCAGGATTGCAGGGGACTTGGTGGGAATGAGTCCTGCGGGGGTTCTCTCACTCATGCCTTTCCCACAGTGGGGGCCTCTCTGGCTCCCAGCCCCTCCCTGCTAAGCAGGTTGATCATATGATTCACGCCCTAAGGGGAGGAAGCACCTGAATGGGATGCGCCAGTGGAAGGAAAATAAGAGCCGAGCATGGAAGAGAACACAGGAAACGGGAACCTCAAATGTGGCTGCAATCTTACAAAGGACAGCCTCGCTAGTCAGAATTATGCCCGACATGCAATGTGCAGTGAGTTTGGAAGTGTCCTGTGACCAGTGTGCTAGTGAGTGACGTCTGTGCGGAACACTTTCTGCAGATGAATGTTAAGCGGCTGTGAAGGCTGAGCAGTCCTCATCGTCGTCCCTGTGGACACCTCCCTGTGCGACCACCGCTGTCTGCTGGGGCTCTGTCCTCTGCAAGAGGAAGCTGGGCGAAGCGTGAGGTCCACCCTGCCCTTTGTGTCTCTCCAATGTGGTGGCTCTGCATTGGTCACTGTCCCATGACTGCTGACCCTGGTCTCACAAAGTTTCCCTGATTTTATTTATTTTATGTTTATTGCCACAGAGTATGTCTAATGCCAACTTTTCTGTCATGGTTGTAGCTGTAGGTCTGTGCACCTATTCATTCATTTATTTATTTACTTATTTATTTAATTTATTTGTTGGAAGGGAAGACTATTTCAAGTGTACTCCATTTCTCCCATTTCCCAGTTTCTTGTACTTATTTAGGTGTTAGGAGTAGTTCAGAGATGAGGAAGAGAAGTAAAGAGTTAATAACTGTAGCATTAAAACTCTATGTGTGTGTGTGTGCAGGCATGCATGCCGTGCGTGGGCGGGTGTGTGTGCGTGTTGTTTGTTTTACTTTTGGTCAACACCCATGATACAAAAAAAAAGATTGATGACATAAACCCTCAACTAATAGAAGAAGATATCCAAATGGACAATTATCTCATGAAAGAAAAAAGACATTTCATTTCCAGTGTTTTCCTATCAAACCGTCAGAGCTTACAGAGCTTCCAGTCCCCACTGGTGACGGGACCGAGGGGTCAGTGGGGGCCCCATTCACCGGGTTAAACGTGGAGATTAGGGCGACCTCCATGGAGGACAATCAAACTGTATGTATCAGATTTCTTAACCAGGAATAGTATCATCCAAACATTTCCATTTCCAGGGATTTTCCTGAAGAGCTAGTTAAGCACGTTTTCAAAGCCACAGCTACAGAGAGGTTCATCTCATTTCTGTTGATGTAAGAAAGAACATGGGAACCAGCTAATTATTTGTTAGATGCTGGAGTATATATTATACGCTAAGGTCACCCAGAAAGAGCTTTAGCACAGGAAAATGTCTATCTGTTGAGTGAAAAACTGTAAAGCATATCTCTCTACATCCCATTTTTGAGCAAATGTATATGCACAGGGGAGGAGGGGGGATCGAGTATGATTTCATGTTAGTGCTGTGTGTATGTCCATCATGTCTGTAATAAATATTCAGTGCTTTTAAATTAAGAAAGATAAGATTATTTTTATTTTAAAAAATACTTTCAAACACTGAAATAAAAATAAAAGTATAAAATTCTATGAATTTTGACAGAAAAAATAAGAAATATCTGTTTGGTTAGCAGAAATATCTTTAAAGTTGTTTCCCATAAATCATCCTACTGGTTAATATTTTATTTTTTTATTTCTAAAGAAAGTGGGTGAGGAACAAAAGAATACCACGGCATTATTCATTCATTTTGGTAATTTTTGGTGAGCCCTTGATATTGGTGTTTTAGGTTTGTAATATCACTTGTTATTCAGATATGCTTTTATTAAATTTGCCAAATATATGATTTTTAAAAATTTCAAGGAAGTGACAGCTTCAAATATTTTGATCTACTGAAGACAAGTAGCTCCGATCCCTCCTCCTTCCACCCCATGGCATTTTTCTCATCCTTACTGCACTGCTCAGGTTTAAATTTAAACAGTGGCTTAAATGCAAGCCGCCAGGGTTGGGTAAATGCATGTTCGGCTGCACGACACAGGGAAACAGCATGTGAGAACGCACTACAGAAAGCGGTGTCGACATTGAAAAATTGACAAATTATTTGAGTGTGAGACGCACACATGGAGATTTTTCTTCTGAGACCATTTTGATTAATCTAATCCGCCATGACAAATTCACAATTCAATATGAGAGGTGAGGGGCCCTGAAGATGCCCTTTCCTCTCACCTGAGGGGAAAAATGTGTCCACGTGAGAGATGAAAACCTGGCAATCTTAAGCAGGCGATAAGGATCTGAACTGTGCCTGGGCGTGATAATGCACGAGTGACAGCTCCCAGGGAGCAGGGCACCTGTGTCCTCCCTGCTCTCACGCCTGGGACAGGCGGAAACGGGCTCGCCATGCTCGCTGGGTCTCTTGCAGTATCAGCGAGGAAAGGGAGGTCCACATGCTTAGGTTATACGCCCAAATCAGCACCTGCAGAGATTTCTTTATCAAAGAGAAATTGCATTTTCTAAATAATTATACACTTGGGTTTTCTCACATTATTCCCTAAAGAATACTGTTACACTTTCTAAAAGCAATTGTTTGAATTTGCACAAAAAAACAAAATAAGAGAGAGTTAAAGAAGAGCATAGATTAAATCTAGATTAACTGACAAAGGTGTATTATCTTTCTCTAATTTTCCAGTTGGTTAAGTTTGATTTCCCTTGTTTGATGTAACTTATTCTAACGTCCCCTCAGGTTTTGTCCATCGATCCACCCACCCACCCTTGCACTCACCACTCATCCACCCACGGAGCGCCCCTGTTGCCAGGCACCCACTGCACGAAGCCCTCAGCAGTGAACTCCCGGCTTGCGGGTGTGTGGAGAAGCAGGCGTCACATGACAAGTCCACACTCGGAGTTGGAGCGTCGCGGTGGAGAGAAGCGGGTGACAGATCCAGCAGGGCATCCTGAAGCCATCTTACAAAGGACATACAATACTTGGAGAGGGTCAGTGACAGGGTCGAGCTAGCTCTGGGGTGGACAGGAACATGACCCTGAAGCTGAACTCAGGAGTGCGGGAGGCGGAGGATCCCGGACAGGGGAGGCAGCGTGGAGGTGCCCTTTATAAGCAGAGGGGAGTTTGACATCCGTAAGAAACGGAAGGAGGCAGCTCTGCTGACGTTCAGGCCGCAGTGGGAACCGAGGTGGCGAGAAAGGTGAGACACCCAGAGAAGAGGAGTCCGGTCAGCTGGGGCAGTGTATTCAGGGAGAAGTGACTGACAGCCAAAGAGTTCCAGGCACTGGAGCAACGGCGTCTAATTCCAATCTTCGTCCCATCTAACAGCTCATTCCTGCTCCCAGAAAAAATATGCCCTGGAGGGAGACGGGGTCCGCGTGGGACGCTGAGCAGCATGAGAGGGGATGGTGAGACAGGGCAGAGTCAGCACAGTTGGACGTGGCGTCTGCTGTCCCTGCGTGGCGTGGCAGTCGGGCTGGGCAGAGGGAGGTCTCAGAAACACTCCTGGTCCGGACCGTGCCTGGGGCTGTGGGGACAGCCGGTCAGGAGGCCGATGGAGGCTGGGGGCGGGAGGACTCGTGCTGGAGGGCGGCTAAAGTTCAGTTCTGAAACTGCAGAAACACTCCAGGTCCAAGTGAACACGCAGCACAGACAGCAATTCCAGAGCCAAAATAGAAGCGAAAATGAAAGAATAAAAAGTCCTTGGTTGGAGGGCCTATGTGGTGTAAGTTCTGTCATTTATAAAACATGCTCAAGTCTTTTAAATCAGTAAATAATAATAATGCTATTCATTCACCTCAATAGCCAAGAGGTAAGGTGAAAATATCGGATATGAAATTTTATTGTTCACTGGAAAAGTCAATCAGGATAAATTCTTCCTAAACCTCAAACTAAGATCATTCCTTATTATAGGGGAAGACCTTGAGCAGGTCTGGGCGAGTCCGCAGAGCCCCTCCCTGAGCTCTGCACGGGCACGGTCCGCCTGCTGGACATCCAGAGCCTGTGCTCGTGTGCTTGTCCGCACCCTCGCAGACGAAGCTCACTTCCTTTTTATTTAGTGAGCTGTGTACAGTTTGTAAGCAGGAAAATGGGAATTTCCATCGCATGTGAAGTTTCCCATATGGAAAGTGACAGTACTGTGAGTTATCAGTCTGTATCACCTGCCCAGCACATGGCTAGCAGGTCTGAGTAGCATCATCAAAAACACTGATGGGATACTCTGAGGCTGCACCATGTACCCCTAGATTAAAATCGCACTGATTCCAGGAAAATGCAAAGCTTTATTCTTAGTTCTGGTGCAAACAGACTAATCCCACTGCCGTGGTCAGCTTGGATGGGGCTTGAGTCCTTGGACACTTACTTCCTCTGTGACTGTAAACAGCATGGCTGGTCCAGATGCCCCCAAGGCGACGATCCCATCCTAAAATACCACGATCTGCACAGTTTAACCCAAAGCTCAGAAAAGGCTTTCCCATCATAGCTCTCCAACGAGGACATCGACATGGGAGGCAGGCAGAAGTGGGCTTCAGAACCCGGCGGGCCAGGAGGCATCGTCTCCTTCCCTAACGTTCATTGGGACTTTCATGTCGCTCCAGGGAGGCCCCAACAAAGTGAGGTGCTGTTCAATTGGGGACAGTTTTTACATTCAGAAAGCTCTTTATTTGTTTTGTTTTGCTGTTTGCATTTGTGCACAGTGATGTGAAGAACCTTTCAACAGGCTCTGCTGCACTCCGACGCCTTGAATAGCAGAGAAGCACAAAACTCCGCACCGTGTTAGAAAGCGAAGGGGCTCAGCAGCCCGTCCAGTCGTTGCCGGTTTGCTCCCCACGTCGGTGTTTCTGTTTTCCACTTTCTCAAACCCCTCCTGTGAACCACGGCCCCTCTCGGGTGACACCACCTGTCATGCCGTCCTCATCTCCCCTCCGCCGCCACCGCCTCTGTCACCCACGCGGGCAGCCTCTACCTGGCCTGCACAAACCGCACAGCTGAGCCCGTCCCTCCTGCTCACGGTTCCTGGGCCCACACGTTCCGCCAATGCTAACCCCAAACGCCTCGCGTCCCTCCTTTCCTTCAGCCTGCGGTGGCTGCCTGAGACGCCGGCACCGGCTGGGACGTTTCTCCAGCACGCTCTGCTCTTGCCCCGGGGCCTGGGGGCACCGGATTCCGGGCAAGCAATATCCCGGGACATCATGGGAGCGTCTGTGCACAGAGGCCTGGGCACCTGTCTGGAATTCCCGAACCTCCTCCTTTGCCTTTTAGCCGCCCTCCCAGCCACACCCCGCTGCCCTTCCCCGCCCCTTCCCACCCCTGGAAATGCCTCTTCTTCTCGTGCCCACTCTCGCCTCTCCTGGGGCCCCTCACGTCCCTCCTCGTCCTGCAGACATCAGCCGGCCATCAATGCTTCCACAGAACCTCCCTCTGTCCCCACGTCGCGTGACGTTCATCGGGTAGGACCGGGGCTAGGTGGGGAGAACTTAGCAGAGGACTTAGCACAAATAAAGGATGGACAAGAACTTGTCATCATTATTGTAACTTTTGGTGTTACCATGACTACTGCTTGCTCTTTATTACCTCACATTGCCTTCCTTTGTTTTTTTTTTTTTTTTGGTTAGTTTTTTACTAAAAAAAAAAGAAAAAGAAAAAACACTTCTATTACCATAAAATAATAACAAAGAAAAGAAATCTAGTGCCACATTCACTATCTGGTTAAGAAAGAACAAATATCAAATGAGTAAATTCAATAAAATCTATTTGTGACCTAATCATCCTAGAGATGTGTTAATTTCAATTCCATATATTTTATATTATTTAGGGAGAAAGAGTAAAACGTAGCGTTCTTAGCTCTCGTTGAGAGTGCAGTCAGTTGAATAGATAAAATTTCATTGCTTATGATTCAATTTTATTTTTATGCTAAAGTCAGCTGGATGGGAAGGAGACCGTGTCTGTAGCCTCAGGAATAATGTCCCCACAATCAAATCAGCCTTGGAAGAGCTAATGGTGACGGGATTTTTAAAGTAACATTAAAAACCCAAGTGGCCAAAGTTGAATCTGGCATCACTGGAAAAAGCTTGGGGAGGGAACAAGTGAGCCCACTAATTGCCAGTATCTCATCCATCCCCGAATGCTGCACATCTGCACAAAGAATTATTCAGGAATCTTACATGGTAGATCACAGCTGCATTTCCCTAAATCCATGTAAGAAAATGCTCACAGCAGAGAGAGCAGCAGGTGACCCTCAGCCCTGCTTTGCGTCTCCTTCAACTGACCTGGCGTCAGTGAGCCAGGGCCCGGCGCCCGTAGCCCGTACGGAGAATCGTCTTCCCTTTCTGGGCAAATTAGATGACCGGTGTCACTGTCCGTGCAGGGAGTGCTCACTGTGTTTGCCTTCCGAGCGCTGTCACTGAGACCAAGCCATCCCGATGGCTGCAGAATCTAAATAAATGCAATTAGAAGTGGTGATTCCATTTTAAGAGAAGAAATATCCAAAGTAGCATTTCTAAGCAGGGGAAGTGCAGGAAATGGTTTCCACAGCAGGGAAGGGATGTCCGAGGAGGATGGGCAGGGCTGGCCGCGTCGACCATGATTTATAATCAATATTAGCCACGTAATACACGGGAGGCACCGTTTGCAGGAAGAAGAATTTGAGCTGGACTTCTTTTATCCCGTGAAGGTCATAATAGGATGAGTGAAATGATAAAAAACATTGATGGAAGGTAGTTTGCTCAACAATGGAGAAAAATACCTCTGTTCTGATGAAGAATTCTCTCCAGCAATCTTGCAAAAGTACAGGTCTCTGTTGTAAATTTGCCTGAGAACTAGAATGGAAAGTTTAAATGAGATTTCTAGTGATTTCTGTACTCACTGAGAACTGGAAAATGACAATTATTCAATTTAAGAGATTTTCTGCCTGCAGAAGGTGGGAGGGGCACCTGGTTCGATGGCCGGGAAGAATAATGTGTGCGCGGGCCGCCACCTGTTCCGGGACAGCCCGTTCTAAACGCTACCAATCATGCTCACACGTGTTCCCATGTCAAGCAACGTGGGGCGCCGAGAATTGATCCTGATTTCTGTTGAGGGGAAGCAAGGAAGAGATGGCATTAGCGTTCCCGGGGGAGTTCTCAGGGAGACAGATGTAAGTGATTTCACCAAGTAAAATTCCCACAGAAACTCTAAAAATGTCTCAGTGTTTCCTCGAGCTTTGCTTTTCTTCTTTAGGGGCAGTCTGTAGGTTTCCTTTTGATTGCATCGGGAAGCTCTGCGGTGTGTCCCAGATGCAGAGCTCCCAGGCCTCCGTGCAGGACAGGGGCTGGGCCCGGGTGGCGCGAGCAGGGACCCCCTGCCCAGGGAGGGCACTGCAGGTGGGAGACCACGCTGCTCATGACCCCACGGGCGAGATGTGAGCACACTCCATGGTTCGAGCTCAAAATACATGTGCGTGGGTACAACACGCTCCTCAAACATGCCGCAGCCACCTGGGGTTGTTATTTTCTTGTCTCATGTTCTGTGCACCTAGAGGAGTCTATTTTTCTAGAAATCAATATTAAGAAGGAAAGAATCTCTTAAAGGATCAATTACTAAAGAGAGGTTAGCAGCCCTTTCCCTGGCTGTGACTCTCATGAACATAAAGTGCGTGAAGCTACTGCAGACGTGGATAGGGACACAGATGTACACGTGGATGTGAGTGCGGGCACCAACGACGCAGACACAGACTCTGACACAGATACTGACAGGGATGCGGATGTGGGACAGACCGACATTGATATCGGTGTAGACATTGGTGCCGATACCTTGCTAAAGGTAGATGCAGGTACAGATATGGTCAAGTATAGACAGATGCAGACGTTGATCTGACGCAGATACTGATATGGATATAGATCCACAGAGGTACAGACAGATCCAGACACAGGTATAAATAGACACAGGTGCAGACATCTGTATAAACACATTGATATATAGGTAGATATAAATATAGATAATAATTCAATTCAATAAAACCTCCATTGAACTTTCATTCTGTTTAGTGCACGATACTAAACAACACGTAGATGAAGAAAAAGTAAGATTAGCTCTTAGTCTCCTACCAATTACAATCTCATGAAGAGGACTTGGGACGTGGAGGAAGGGAAGCAGTCTCAGTTATAAAATAAAGCATACGTTACTAGAATATTATGCACCTTGATGACAAAATGTATGCCCTAGGAAAGCATCTGACCAAGCAATTCTAGCAAAGTCACTGCTACCTCTCCTGCCACGGGCTTCTTCAGTTGCGTGTTTCCCTGGTTCTCCTCAGGACATTAGCACGTCCTTGTTACGGCAGTATAACGGCCTTGCAATCCCACCGGAGGGACAGGTGGGGTCGTCTCATCCCAGTCCCTTGACATGGAAACAAAGAGGCCACTGAGACCGAGGACACCGCTGGCCAGAAGCTACTGATCTCTGCCTTGGACTCTGCCACCCCTGTCCTCAGGCCGGAGCCTCAGACCTGCCACATCTAGGCTCAGTACCAAGATGCACATCACTTACCTGTTTCCAAGAAGGAAACTTTTAAAAGTCTTTACTGATACATAATATTTGTACATATTTATGGGAGCAAGTGCTATTTTGATACATGCGTAGAATGTATAACAATGTCAGGGTATTTAGGATATCCATCACCTTGACCTTTTATCGTATCTTTGCACTGGAAACGTTTCAACCCTCCCTCCTAGCTACTTTGAAATATACCAAACGCCGTTGTCCAGTGAGTCGCCCTACTGTGCTGCCAAACATCACAACTCATTCCTTCTACCCAATTGCGTGTTTGCGCCGGTTAACCAGCCTCCCCTCATCCCCAGCGCACACACACCCGCCCCAGCCTGTGGAACCTGCCATTCTGTTCTCTGCCGTTCTGTTCTCGGCCTCCATGAGGTCAACTGCCGTAGCTCAGTCATGAGTGGGAACCCGCAACGTTCCTCTCTCTGTGCTGTCTATTTGCAGCTTTGAACGTCATGTGGCTTCAGCGGGAGGCTGGGGTGCATGAGAGGGTGAGCCGTGCAGGCTGTGGACACAGTGCTCCAGGTCTGGATCACAGGTGAGACTGAAAATGACACTGTCACTGACAGCGACGCCAGAGGAAACCTGTTCCAATGGTGTCGACGTGTCCCTCCCATTGGTCTTTATAGCACGAAGTGGGCAAAATGCAAGTTGACTGCAGACGTTTGGGCTTTATTGATGGTGTTTCTTTAATCCAATACTGAGAACTGATCACAAAATACATTACATTGGTGGAGAAGTTATGCGAAATAGATAGGAAATCAGAGCTGCGGTACAGAAAGGCTACTGCAGTGTTAGATATTCGCTTTATCTGTTATATTTGGTAATTTTACACATATCTGGGTGCTCGTGTGTGTGGCAGAGACTGCGCACGGGCACTGTCCCCAACCACTCCTTGCTGTGCTTGTGAAACGTTTTCCTGTCTAACCGACCCAGCAACCCTGTGCAGTAAGGATTGTTATGAAGTAGTGTGGACGGAAGATGAAGCTCAGAAACACCACGTGACTTGCTAAGGTCGGAGAGCTTGTGATTGTCAGAATCCGAACTTTAAGTCCCATTTTGACAGATTCCAACCCCCAGCGCTTAAGTATTGCCCGGTGGGGTCCAGTTCAATGAGGTCGAGACTTTGATAAGGAATTATCCCCTTTTTGTCTCCCGGGATGCCCGATCTACTTGTCACCCTAGTAGCTGGTGGAGACTGCAAGAAATGCCCTCTTGCTGAATACTGTAGCTTGTATATGGCTTCCTCCACCTCCTGCAACCGTCCCGGTAAAGGTTCCACTTCCTGGATTCAAGGCATATGGCGACAGTCTCAGGTATGGTGGATGAACCGAAGGTGCGCAAACACATTATTTAGAAAAAAGCTTTATCCACAGGCCTGCACATGGTCTAGTCCCCAAAAGACGACAAATAAAAGGCATACCTAAGTGTTTGTCATGCCTTAGCACAATACCCTCCATAAATTTTATGCATTTTAGAAACCCAGAAAGTTACCTTTGAAAGTTCTTAAAGCTATCTTTGGAGCTCTTCATCAAAAGAAATGGAGACTGGAGCTTAGCGACGACTTTAAGTTCCATCTGTTCTATGATGCTGCGACAATCTCAGCCTGCAATTGGCACAGAGCATCGCAGACATTACTCTACAATGTCCTTTATGTGACATCAGTGTGCTCGCAATCCAATAACAAAGTGCCACAGAGCATCTGTTTGCATTCCTGTGTGGTACCAGGGCCGCATTTCTAAGGAAGGACTCCCAGCATCTGGTTGAAATGAACTGTGTACTTTTATCATTTTTGAAATTTTTTATTTTGCCAAAAGAAACACCCACTTCATGTCATGATAACTTATTTTTTTAACCCTGAAACTTAACTGAAATGGTCACTCCCAGTTGCAAACATGTCTTAAGGCCTCATGCATGTGTTAGAACCTCACCCTAGGGTCCCTGAGCCAGCCAAGCTTACAAAGCACTGTCACACCCATTGAGCACGGACTGCAAATAACCTGAACTTCCTAATGGCCATTTGAGGGAGAATTGTCACAACCACATCAATGCTTTCTTCCCAGAATCTCTTTTTTATTATATATATTTTTAATCACAGAAACGCAAAGTCCTGCCAGTGCCTTACTGTGCACGTTCCCAGCCTGTCCAAAAGGTGGGTTTCTACAGCAGAAGAGAAGCTGACTTTGGGGAGAGCCACAGGCAAGCTGAGACAGGGTCTGTGAGTCAGATGTTGTCCCTTTCTGCAGCAGGAAAGATGCTACCTGCCTTGACAGGCTGTCCATCCTCTGTCATCTTGGCCGGGATTCTACCTGCACCCGAAAAGCAGGACGACGATTCCAGAAGGACAGCGCCACGTCCCGCCTGTCATGGTGGGCTGCTCCATGTGTGCACTGTGTGTCCCTCTCCAGGGGCCGTTGTTTCAGCAGAGCACAGACAAAGGTGGTACATGTGGTCGGTCTTTCCCGAGTAGCTCTGGGCTAATTCCTGCAGAGCACAGCAGGAGGTGGTCCACGATTCCCTTCCACAGCTGCTCTGTAGGAACCACCCCACACTGTCCAGAAAAGCCACCTGAAGGGGACAGAGGCAGGCAGGCCAGGAGCAGGCTCACAGGCAAACCAGGGCTCAGGCACAGCCCTCAGTGCCCCTGTGAGCATCAGCCGCCAGCTCCCTCTCCGCTTGGGGCATTTCTGTGCCAGGGAAAACTCCAGCCGCCGCTCTCTGCTCCGTGGTTGTCCTTCCTAGGCAGGGGCCGGCGAGGTGCTGATCATTAATCCCCACTTCGTCCACGTTGCCCAGCTGCAATTCCCAATCCCTGGACCACCACACATGGGCTGCCCGGGGCTATTTCCACGGAAGCCGTAATCTCCTCCTTCGTGTGCAACATGGGGCTTCAGGGGAGGAGAAAGTGCAAAAACACACACGAACTTGCGGGATTCCCAAAGTTTAGGGACACTGAGATTCAAAATTTGCCACACCCGCCTAGACACATAAGTGACAACTTCTCCAACGGGAGCAAAGATGTGTCTCACTTTTAAATATATTTTTAATCAGAGGTTATAATTCTGATGTGAGGAACCCCTTTTTATCTCTATAATAACATAACAAAATGAATAACATGACCCAGCATTTCACTGATAAAAGTGCAATTCAGCTTCCAGAAAACCAACCACAGAGAGAAGATTCAAACTTGGGCCCATTCAGTTCTAACTTACATTATTATATTTATACATTAAAGAAAAACAAAAAATATTTCATTCAGTGGAAGAGTGATTGATTTGCATTTGCCCGTCCTACATGGACACCCAGCCAGAGATACACAATGAGGTTTCTATTCCCCTACTTTTATTGCGTTTGTGGCGAGTTTAAAAGACCCGGCTGTGCACTTTTTCTGCATTTTCTGAGTGTGTATTCATAAATACCAGCAGATCACATTTTCAATAATCCCACCGTTTTGCTTTCTGAATAATATGCACTTAGTTTAAAAATGGTCCATCTCAGAGGTAACAGCTTCTCTGCAGATTTGCCTTAACGTCACTGCCGTAAATTTTGCCAACGTTTCTCATGAGTTCTCTCCATCTGGGGCTCCGGGAATTGAGGCCAGCTCTGAGTAGCTGCACCCAGAGAGGGGCTCCCCGGGCAAGGCTAAGAGGAAGTGGGGAGGGGGTGCTGCAGGCCCCTCCACACCCAGCAGAGCTCTTCCCGGGTGAGGGTCACGCACATGGCGGATCCCTCGCCTCTAATGAGCCCCGGCTTGTCTCTATAAGCAAACGAGCAACTGTCCAAGGGTCCTATTTGAAACATGTGTGTTGACTACCTTCTCGTGAATCACCACGACCAGGGCAGGGTAAACGCAAACGCTCCAGGTAGTGAGCGCTGGGCGAGCTAATGTTTGCAGTCTGCTCTTTGAAAGCCTGCAGTGCGAGCTTCGACAACGGCACTCAGAAAGCCTCGAGCTGGTGGATGTCGCTGGGGTGAATCACACGGCCCCGGCGTCCCCACCCTGTTCCGACGGCCGTGGTCCTCATCCCAGGTGGCGCAGACAAGAAGGGACCCACAGCTGAGGAATGAAATGGAAACAGCCGCTCCAGGCTGCGCACACTCCGCCCTGCCTGAGCCCTCAGCTATTGGAAACCATCTGCCAAGCCTCTTATGAGAACTCCCAGGCAGGGTACAGGGAGCGCCAACGAAGTTGTACGGCAAAGGCCAATTTTTCTTCATTTGATAGCTCTGAGTCTTCATGTGGCCGCAGAAACCAGCGGCCAGTGATCTGACTTTCTGGTGTTTAAATCTACCGGCTGGCAGGGAAACAGCTCCCCAAAGCTGTTCCTGGTATGTCTGTAAATTCTCTCCAAATAGAGAGTAATTTCTCAATTAGGAAACTTCACCACTAAAACTTCGGTCGAAATGGAATAGCAGGCGGCCGCAGCATGACCCAGAATGGCCACCACCTGCGCCGCTGGGCGGCCTCTCGCACTTTGCCTAGAGAGCGATTGAGCCCCAGCAAAGGGCTGGAAAAACCACCGATGCTCTGGAAACAAGGTCACCGGTGAGGCCTTGGCACCAGGAAGATGGGCTCACACCAGCAGCGCAGCTTGCGGGCCTTCCAGGAGCGAGAGGAACCACTTTCTCTCATTTACAGAGTATAAGAAAAAAAAATTGCAGGCCACGACAATGCTGCCCAGGACAAACTTTTGCCTTTTACTTACACTTTTGTCTCAGACGAGAGCAAAGCCATGTGAACTGGAGATGCCACAATTTTCCCCAGGAAAGACAGCTTTGCTATCAGTCACCTCCCCAGCAAACGCTTCATTGGAAAGTTCGCTTATCAAGATTGCATGCAATAGACGCAGCTATTTTGAAAGTCAATGTCTCGCTCTTTTTGAAAGCTTCGCTGGCTGTGTGTTTTTAGATGCAAGCTTCAAACTGTCAGAGTTTTTGTTGCTGTTGATAAAGCCGGCCTGGGATTGATGCCCAGAGGGTGGTCTGACTTGAAATTATGAGACAAAACTTGAATTAAATTAATTCTCTTGGTATCGTAGGGAAAGAAGGCAAGGAAGACACACTCTCTGAGCTGCACGAACAGATAATCCATAATTGTTATTGGTCAATGAGCGTCTTGCTTTCCCAGCTCTAATGACATTTCTTACACACTCAGTATTTGCCAAGATAATATTTCTGCCGACATTTGAGTCTAGTGGCCTCCAAGAGACTTTGCCGGCAGCATCCTTAAAGCCTAAAGCTGGCCATTTGTGTGAATATAGATACCAGAAACAAAAACAAATGGCTTTTCTTCAACAATGTTACATACTTACATCATTAACCTTGGTTAGTTTTCTGTCCATTTTAAATGCAATTTACAATAGAAATTTTCCTATTACACTGTAACGACTTCAGATCCTACATAAAATTCTCAAAACTTCTCAATAAATACTGTGGTCACATAAACGATCTCAGAGACTGTAAAATTAAATGGGTGCAGAGTTTTTTCTGGTGTGATGAAAATGTCCTGGAATTAGATAGCAGTGATGGCTGCACAACTTTGTGAAGTGCACTAAATCCACTGAATCGTACACCTTAAAAAGGTGAGTTTTCTGGTACATAAATTACATCTCAATAAAAATAAAACTGACTCTCTAGGCCAGCATGGCATGCCCACCGATCCCTCTTTAAGCTGCCTTCCTTTCGAAAGTTTTGTTTCTTAAATGTTTCTGTGGCTTCACTGTAAAATTTCTGTCAGTTTGAACAATGAGCCGGGGTTTTTTAAGCTGTGGGGCATCACTTGTTAATAAATGTCTTGGATTGGTAGATTTTTTTAAAAATAAATCAGAATGAAAACAATGGTGTGCGTGACCGGCAGCCACCTCATACCGCGGAGTCTTTGCTTCTCTTCTGTGTGAGCTTCGGTGCGGACCGGGCCGCCGTGCAGAACGAATGGCTGCGTGGTTCACGGTGCAAACCTCTGAAAGCCTTTGCCTTACGTCTTCCTTTCAGCTATTTGCAACCAGGTGGCGCGTATTCCCGGAGTTACTTTTAGCCACTTCAACAGATAGAAGGGTCACACTATTAAGCCGATAATGTCTTAAGTGCTTGGAGTACTACATTCAGGACACTTAAAAATAAATATACCAAAGCTCTCCACCTCCTGGACAATCCAGCGGCCACTTATCCCTTCTGTTCCCAGTGTGCCCTGGTGCAGTGAGGGCTCCGTGCGCAGGGTCCCTCTGAGCAGGCCAAGCACGGCGCTGTGAAAACGCTCGCCTGCTACTCTGCCGTTGCTCTCCATGAAAGAACTCATGTCCTCGTAACAACCTTCATCTTTGTCAAAAACATTTATTTCCTGAGAGCCGGAGGTGTGTGCCCTTTGAATGGGGATTTTCTGTCAAGACAGACGATCTTAAGGGAGGGTGAGACGGCATTTTTAAGGAGCCCTGGCTGTGTGGGAAGGCCATCGAGTCCCAAGGTCCTCTCTCCAGCCGCACCAAGACACGGTCACAGGATTCCAAGCAAAGACAGCCCCTTATTAGGGTCATTGTTTAACATCAATCACGTCAGGAGTCCCAGGCTCTGAGTAACACATACCAATACCAGTGTGTTCTAAACTCAGTCATCTGGTGCAAACAAAAAGCTTCCTGCGTGCTTCAGGCATTTCCGTTCAGAAATGTTGTCTCTTTCACAGACATCTGTTAATATTTCTTCTCTTCTTTCTATCCACTCGTCTGTTCTCCTGGCTGCAAGCCAAGGTAATGCCATTCACAACCTCTGAGCATCAGGAATGCGTCAACCTACCTGCCCTTCTGGGTCTACCCCCATTCATGTTCGCATGTCCTGTTGGACTCATGGGACATTTGCCCTACGGGGACCTACGCACCCGTCTGTTGGGACCTAGGCCCTCCCATCCCCGGTGCCGCGGCAGCCCACCTGCTTGTCTGCGTTCAGCACGAGCGGTGTTCCTCTTCGGTGCACTCGCCCTCCATCCTCCCTGCATCCTTCTACAACAGGAAGCATCTGTGCCTAAGCCGAGCGCAGGATGGAAGGGAGGAGACATCCCAGAAGCCTGCGCACCGCACCACATAGCCCCATCACAATACTCATTGCAGGGGGCCTGCCGGAGTCTCCTGGAAGAAAAGGTAGCACAGGTGAGACACGGGGGGCAGCCTGAGAGAAGGCGCTGCTGACCCGAGAGCCTGCAGGGGCGCCGTCACCCGAGGGAGCAGAGGAGCAGCAGCCTGACTTGGCGCCTGTGCCGGTGACAAAGTTCGCCATGGGAGAGGCAGGGGGCCCTGAAGACCCACCTCTGGGGGGCCACAAGGCCACAAGGCAACTTGCACTTTGGGGGCATCCGAGACCCCACTGTTGCAGAGGCGTCGGCAGAGTCGGGTGGGAGTGCAGGGATGGTGGCCGGGGAGTCCTCAGCTGGAGGGGAGCGTGAGGCAGAGGAGGAGCCACGGGAAGGACAGGGCAGGGACAAGGACTCAGTGACACAGGTGAGCACCTCAGGCTGGTGCGTGGCAGAGATGAGGCCTCCTAAACATCGCTAAGCAGTCAGAGTGGTCAGACCGTCCAAGGCCAAAAGAGCTAGAGTTTTTAGCACGTTGGGACAAATTTACATGGAAAAAAGGGCAAAGGAACAGAGGTCAGAAAAACAATAATGTGAATTCAGTCCAATCAAACATAATAGGATTATTTTAAAAAAATGCACTGAGCTGGGATTTTCACGATGCCCCAGATCCTTTCTCAAAACTGCCTCCTTAAATATCAAAACGAAACCCTCCCAGTTCCATGGGTGAGGGGACACTGGGTCAGCTCTTTGATTTGCAAGGCGAGACCGTCAGAACTTTGCTTTGTGAACGCGGAGGGACACAGGCCACCGGCGCAGGCAAACGTGGATCAGTAATAACAAAAGCAGCTCCTCAAGGCCTCAGACAACATCGGGAAGATGCTTGACTGGGTGCGAGCCACTTCAAAGAAGAACAAGTTGCGTGGTCTCAGTGTGAATAAAAGGGGTTTTATAAAGATTAAGGAGACCTGGATTCCAGGATTAGCTTTCTGTGCAGGCCCGGAACAGAAGCTCTCGGGGTGTCGGCTTTCCACCTGGGCTGGGGGCATCTGGAAGCACTAAACTGGGAGCTGTCCCTGGAGAAAGGACCCGGGGACCCCAGCAGGACAGGTGTCAGGGCAATGGGGCACCCTGCCACAAAACACCTGCTGCCATCCACTCCTCTAGCCACGAGCGTCCCAGAAGACCTCCAAGGAACTCACGTTTTTAGAAACATCCTCAGATGAAGGCCGAGATAGAGAGTCTCATTGGTCCTTTCTGGTTCTTAATTTCTGTGCAAATTTATAATCTCTATCATGTCATAAGTTTGTGCATTTTCTGATGCAACACGTAAATGATGTTTCTTTCCAAGGCAAAAAAAATAAGGAGTTGCTGTTCTTTGAATAGGCGCTGACTGCTGAGTGGAAATCAAGTTAATTATGCCAAGAAAGGCTTTCTGGGGAATCGTTTGCATAAAAGAAGAAAAAAAAATTTTAAAATACAAGAATCTGTTTCTGCTCTGGGAGACATGACCATCAAGGATGAAAACAGGTTTTAATTTTGCTAATTGTTCTCTGTTTGGTGTATGTTACATTTGAGGTGATGAGAATAGAATTGGAGCAAGATTGGACAAGAAGGGGTTTACTCTGCTCTCGTTTCATTTTCATTCTTATCACCCACCCGGGAGCAGAACAGGACTGCGAGGAGCCAGCTGCCTTAAAGAGCGCCATTTTGCAGGGGAGCGTTTCTCCAAAACAAACAAATGTTTTTGGTAGGGTTAAGAAGCTCGCGAAATCGAAAGTCAGTGCATCAAAAGCACGAGTCCCTCCAGTGTAAACACTTGGGGTACTCTGGAACATGAGACGATTGTCTGGAATACAGTGGAGCATAATACTAACACAGTATCCACGTCAGAAGGAAGCTTTTCAGGGATCATTCTATTTTAATTTTTTTAACCACAGCCCTGAATGTCCTAGTCTTTCAATATTGTAAATTAATTAACATTATTTAATAATTTGAACAATTAAAAGTCTCTGCTGTGACAATACTGTTTGATATTGGTATAGTAGACATTTCTCAAACAGTTGGCACACTTTGTTCCTTCAAAACCCTTCTCAAATTCAACCGAGGATTCCTCCGTGACCACAGCTCTCAAATTCACCGAGCTCCCTAAGGCTGCGGCACCTGGTATCTGCAACACGGTCATTGACCACTAACACACGATTACTAATTACAAAGGTACCGGGTTTCTCAGAGTCTAAGGCACTGTCCTGGTCCCAGAGCTGCAGGACAGGAAAGCAAATGGATGACACACAACCCACGGGCCACGCAAGGGCTGAGGCCAACCTGCTCACAAAGTCCGCCGTCTCGGTGGGTCTCCCGCACCATGTCGCTGCTCTTTCCCGTCTTCCTGCGTCCTCCGTCCCATCCAGATGCACCTTCCGAGCACGCTCTCTCTCTCCGCTCTCGGCCCCGTGGCCAAAGACCTGTCCTGACTCCACACGGCGGCCACAGTCACGGTCACGGCAGGCGGCTGCTGTGACATCTCCACATGGCACTCACGGTGCAGGAGTTTCCCAGAGCATTTGATGATCGTCTGTTTCCACTCTGGTGGCTCACTCCTTCCCCCACATCCTTCTGGATCCACCGGCAGCCGGGGGTCATGCCGCGGTAGCCGGACCAACTCTGCTCATGTCGCGCGGCGCGGCGGGTCCTGGGAATCTGCGCGGAGCTGTGACTACTTCGCACAGCGCTCGGTGCAGCCGCTGACACACAACGCCCTTCGGCTTATTTTTCTACTAGTAGCAATTGTTTTAATAACACCTACTTCTAATCACTTCATCTTTCCGTTTCCAGATACCAAGGTTTAGATTGAGCCCATGGAATAAAAAAATAAAATAAAATAAGAGGCGCAAAAAACTAAAGTATCAATATCGTGATGAAAAGGAAAATACTTTTCTCGTGTGAAAGAAAAGTTGCAAAGCCAACGCTGCTTCAAAAATGGATTTAAAAAATCGAGAAAGCGTTCAGTGCCGTTGAGTGAGTAGCCGCTCTCTGTCTTGTCAAAGCTGTCTGCTCTCGTCCTGTAGCTGCGGAGTCTTGTCACTGAAGTCCCTAGGACTTTAGGTTCCTCCAGTCCTGTGGCTTTTAAAATGGCTTACTGGATGCATACGCCACTAACTCTCCTAAATCAGTGAAATTGAATTAATCAGAAATAGTCTCTGGAAGTCACTGCCTTTGGTGTCCAGAAAACTGCTCAGCTTCCCCAGAACCACGGCTCTCCCTGTTCAGGGTGACCCTGCCGTGGTGACAGCACAGGCCCCAGACCCAGGCTCAGGCTGTTGTTTGCGCTGAGATTCTCAGGGTTGGTTTTTGAGTGACACTATTTGTGAAGGGCAATCGTTAAATGATTCTGCTTTTGTTTGCTCCGGGGCAGCAATGGTTTGTCCCTGCAAGCAGAGACTAGAAAGGGCGGTTTGTTTAGCTGTGTCCATCCTGACTCCCCCGCAGCTACTGTGGTTGAAGGCTGGACTCCCGTCCAGCGACATCTGCCGTACCTGTGCTGGAGCATTCGTGGAGCAGTGGTGACCCGGTCCTCGCGTGGAGAGGTGCACGGGACGGCAGGTGGGGACTGGACGAGCTGTCCTTGCCGGCGTCTAGGCAGTCCGTCTGGGTGCCGGTGTCCTGCGTCTGAGCTAGCGGGATCGAGGAGCTCGTGTTTCTGGTTGCAGCACTCAAACATAGAGTGGGATGCCTGATACTCAATGGGCCTGATTTGGAGAGAACGGCAATCCCCCGAGAATGGCTGTAGTTCTACTTATTTCTCAAAAGTTAAAACACATTGTCCTGTGTTTTATAGTAGCTGAGTCCTGAGTCTTTCCTCACTTTCTGAAGATCTCAAAAATGTCCATTCGAGGCAGCCCAGGGCCGTCTGCAGACACACAAGAAAGCGGGACAGTCAGAGGTGGGCACGGTCCCACGGCCTCCCAAGCGGGCGCTGCGTCCAGGAAGTCGGGTGTGGCCCAGTGCCTTGGTCCAGTGCCTCCTGCATGTCACTCAGCCCCTCTCTGCTTTGGTGACTTTTAACCCTTTGCTGACGCACCTCTTTCAGCCTCCGCCTGCAAGGCTGGTGGCCGCAGTGCCTGTTACTGACGAGGCTCTGCTTCGCCACTCGGACCGTGAGGGCTGAACAGGGCGTTCCAGCTTCCCTGTCCACACTTGTGGCCATGGAAATCATCAGGATTTTCTTTACGGTAAGTGTGTGATGCTGTGTCTCTTTCAGAGCCGTTTGTGAGGATGATGACGTTTTTAGCATTAAGGTTTCTGTTTATTCTAAGGGAGACGCTTACGCGAGTGTCCCATGCGCATGGTGTCCGATGTCTGCCCGTTCCTCCAGGTGCAGGACAGCACTTGGCTCGCTCAGCGCGGCCGCAAAGGCCCGTCCTCCTTACTCTGCAGCCAAAGTCCCTACGGTTGTCATGAGTTGCTGGAAGTGGATTTTTCCACCTGCGTTTTTCTGGCACATTGTATTTTAGGGGGTCTGCCCCTCACTGCCATGTCCTGGGGATCCCATCTGGAAGCAACTCTCCGGCGTCCTCACACAGAGGCTGAAATTCAAGAGAGACTTCACTGCTCACTGCCCGAGCCCTGCTTCCGCCCGGCCCATGAGAAAGGCAGGCACGGTGACCAGAGAGCCCACCGGCCTCGCTGAAAACGGAAACAGCTCAGGGAAGTCCCAGCCCTCCAGAGCCCCCAGCATGCATCCAGTTGTCCACTTGTCCCTGAAGCAAAGCAAGAGGCATCCAGGAACACCCGGTCCTGCCTCATGGACAGGTTGCCTCGGACATCCTGGGCCTTTAAGTGCAGATGGAGCCGTGTGCTGCCGTCCACGTGGCCCCTCACCCACACGTGAGGGGCACCGCCCCACGGACATCCCGGCCTGTCCTAGCGGCGTCACGGACGTGCCTATTGAGAGCCTGTGGGGTGTGTTAATGGGGTGCGGGACATACATCAAAAATGCTTTGTCACTATCTGATAAACCCCCAGTTCATTAATTCTCAAAAAAGAAAAAAAACAAGAGAGCAACAAAGGCCAGAGTGATAACGGTGCGCAACTGATCTGCAGGCCACACCGACTGCAGTGCTGATCCCTCTCTCTAGGGGTCTGGATGGGAAAGGCATACTTTAGAGAATTGTCAGAGTCCCACCCTGCTATCTTAGGTGATTTACCTCAATAATCACAGATCACTTTAAAAACCAATGTGATTGCAAAAGTCTTTTGCAAAAACTCCATAAATACATATAATACAAACAGAAATAGATGCTGCAGAGTTTTTATGAGCATGTTAACATGCTGGCAGTTAGGCCTTTTTAATTAATAAAACATGTATTAGAAGATATTAAGTGGAAGAAGAGTATAACAAGTGTCCTATATTTTGAATTATGAAACCTGGTCAATTGTGCAGCAGTTGCCCTACGAACTTCAAAAATGTGATGTCTGTGACCAGAAGAATTGGAGAAAACCGGCAGGACCGGGCAGAGGCGCGCACGGAACCGGGGCGGGACGTCTGGCTTAGAGCGGAGCCCGGCTCCGGCACCAGACCGGCCTCTGGGGCTGTCTGCATTAAAACCCATTTTCAGTAACTCAAAAGGGATTCCTCGAGCAACTAAAATTAAAAACACGTAGAAAAGCCGGGTAGCCTCTCAGAAGAGGGACGTGTGCCACTGCGTCCTCCTGGCAAGAAAGGCGGACGGAGCCTTTAGCAAGGGGCTTTGTTAGCTCTGGTTTCCCCAGCAGAAAAGCACCCTGCAGGGCAAGCTTCGTTTTTTTAGGCAACCTTCCTGTGTCGAAGCACTGTGGGCTGATACGCCGTTACGTCTGTGCACATTTTTTAAACCAGTTTAAAATATTAAATAGCTAACGTTTAAGCATAAATATAAACTATTATCTTTTAAGAATGAAGTGTTTTAATAGCAAACCTCTGCAGTTGTTTGTGTGTTTTCTAGGCCAAAAGAAATCAAAGTGGTTTTCTTCCACTCTGGGTATTTAGAAGCAGAGTTTCATTCGTGACACATGCCAGGCCCAGACGTCTATTTACGCGACCCTCAGCGCTAACGTGGTGTCTGATGAGGACCGTGGTATCCGTTGCTCTTGGCAGAGCGCACAGAGCAGCGCTCCTAAGCCGCATTCCAACAGAGTTATTAGTCAAAGTAATAGTTTATTTTTTTCAGCAGAAAAATAAACCCTGATGCACTCAACACAGCAATTCCCTGAACTATACTTAGGCTTTGTTTGACTTAGGAAGTGCTTTTATTATGAAAAATTATTCAATAATGGATGAGGAGTCTGTGAAAACTTCTCCCACACAACATTAATTTACCTGAGTTATATGGCAGTGCCACTGGAGGGGACCACCAAGGTTATCTCGGGTCTGGCAGGGCCAGAGGGGGAGCAGCCGGGAGCAGCCGGGTTCCCGGGCAGCTCAGTCTGCGTCCTGCCGCCCAGAACCCACAGCAAGCACCAGACCTTTCCTGGGGACGTGGGGGTTGTCTGCCTCAAACGAACAGCACAGTCGATCTAACACAGAGAGAAGCACGCAGAGGAGCCCACATACGAGGGGAAAACACACCCTAAGTCACGGCCTTTTTAGGGTTCACAAAGGTACATTGTCCTATTTATTCCTAAACATGTTCCTAAATCTCAGTTTCACTCAGGACTCTCATAAGTGCTGTTTTGCTTTGCTTTAAATGCAAGCATTACTTCAGCAATGGGAGGACTACACTCCATTCTCCATAATGGAACTCGGAGATCCAATGTGGCACAGACGTTGACCAAATGTGGTCACGTCACAGCTCCCGGGATCCCCATCACCCTCCTTGTTTTCCCTGTAACGTTTCACGCACCTTCTCTCCTCCAAGCTGAGGTCACAATAGATACCCCAGCAGATACCTGCCCTCCAGAGCCCTGGTTCCTCACTTGGACTACCAGCCGCCCTTCCCAGTGGGCCTCCCGCACGCACGGAAGAGCTCTGCTACTCCCAAGGCACAGACTGGGACAGACCTGTCCTGGCCCTGGCTCTCAGTGTGACCAGAGCACAGGGCAGCTGCCTCTAAGAATCTGTTCATTTCCTGGGTAGCCTACACGTAGATCTATACAAGAGTCAAACCAACCAACTAAAACAGAACATGCCAATGTTATCTAACTTTTGTTGAAATTTCTTAATGATAGATACTGTAGTGTTTCAGGTAATGTAGGCATTTATACTAAAAATTCCTCCTCAAGGTGATGCATCTTCAAATTTAAAATATACGTGTCTGAATTAAATCATGGATTATTTCATCATAATTAAAATTGTGAGTGGATGTTGTATTGGGCTGGGCTAGAGGTTTCCAGCTTTGGAGTAAAGTCAGAGCAAATGATTGCAGGTGTTAATGTAATGACATAGAGGTCAGAACTGAAGAGCCGTACACCCGCGAGCTCCCTCGATTTGGGACTAATGGTTTAGCCTCCTCTTTGCCTTCATGATGCTGCCCTGACAACACACGTTGTCGTGCCGATTTATTCATTCACCTCCCATCCTGGGGCCTCTAGGAGAGGAAGCGGGGGCTTGGGTAACTCCATTGGCCCCATTGGGACTGATTTAAGGTTCCCTGAGCTAAAACGCTCTTCCCCTCCCAAGCCCTCTCCCCCGGAGCTACTGCGCAGGGCCCTGAGCTCTGGGACCCGCTGAGCAGCAGGGAGAGCCCGGAGAGCTCCGTTGGCGTTTCTGGCTGCTGTTGGCCTCATCTGCCGACTGGGAGACAGCAGCCTCCACACCCTGCATCCAGGTCAGGGGCATCCAGGAGGTGCCTGGGGGAACATTGGCTCAGGGCCGGCACCCCGCTATAGTGCCCCGGGCCACCCCGGTTCCAGCGAGGGCCACTCTCGGGGAATTCCAGCCCAGACAGCCGCAGACTCCAGCGCTGTGACGCCCCCAGGGTACAGGCAGACATCCGGGGACTCGGCCCCTCTCCTCTTCCCCTTCCCGTCAGAGAAGCTGAAGGCTTAAGTGCTTTTGTGTTTAGCCATTCATAAATAGTCTCTGCTATAGCATTTCCAAACACAATGGGGAATGTTTAGCTTTTCCCAGAGCGACACAGGGCCCCAGCAGGGCCAGGTACAAGGCCGCCAGCCCAGAGGGTCTGCCGGGCCACGGCGAGTGATTAGTCATCATTCCGAATGTTCTGTTTTCACTTAGAGCTCCTCTGCTCCCAGACTCTGATCTCAGAGGCGGACGGCAGGCTCTGTGCCTAGAGCCGGGGATAATTGTTCCAAGGGGCCACGGCCTAAGGTGGCTGCTCCATGCCGTTCGGGACGTCGGAGCAGCTGTCGGGCGCTCTCCCGCGCCTGCCTGGTATTCCGCACCGTCACCCCCGGCCCCTCCGCGCCGCTGGAGGAAGCCCTGACAGGAACACTGACGAAATTTCCACAGAAAATGACAGAACCACAGGAAAGACGAAGGAATAAAGTTGCCCTTTGTGAAGCGTGTTTGAAAGTAAAAGAAACACGCTTTCCTTTGGATTTATGAAAGTGACTTAAAATACACCCAAGAAGTTGTTTCATTTGGGTGAGCGGAGGCTGCCTGCCGATTGCAGAAAGCAGTTCTCGGGGAGAACTTTGCTGAGAGCACGAGGCAACGCTTCCTCCTCAGATTAGAACTAAGCGTCTTTTTTATGTTGTGATAATTGCTGTATTTACTTCGTTTAAATAAAGAAAAATATCACACTGTGACTGAATTTAAACTATGAGGAGACTTTCATCTTTGAACGATTACACAATACTTTAACATATTAAGATGCAATTAGTAGGGCTGGGAATATTTCCAGAGCATTGGCTTCTAATATTTTCTGAATAATTTCTTTAAAATGTTTTTTCTTTTATTATGCTTTCTTATTGCTTCTGTAATTATTTTAATTATCATTTTCAGTGGATGCTCCGTAGCCAGCGCTGGGAGCGGGATTTTACACATGCAAGGACACTCATCAAGGTAAAGGCAACTCGTCACCCGCACACCGAGGGAAGGGACGACTTTTACAAGTCCCCACTGAAAGGAGCACTTTGTGACAATTGGTGTCTTAATGCTTCCAATTCTGGATCATCAGTTTCGATCATAAACAAAGAATGTCTAGTAATATACACATTATAACCCATCAGAAAAAAATTTTAATTTCGAAACAAAAATTCACAGTGCATATCTATCTAATGAGCAGGCGGAGGACTGGCACTGATGTTGTGGGTCTATTAAGATACTTCCATTTTTAAAATCCTTTGCCTGGAGGAAAATGCGCACGCTCTTGCCAGCGTTGGGGTGTCTATTGTCAAGAGTGGGTTTCTGTGCCTGGAATAGCAGCTGCCGAAACAATTATCTCACAGATGACCCATCTCCTAAAAAGGAGGAGAGGGCCATGTGGATGTTTTTGTATTATGTATCTAGCATTTCGGTAATTTCTTCATTTGTTTTAAAACTTAAACAAGGAAGTCTAATGTTGCGCACCGTGAAAGCGAAAGCAAAGGATGGCCTCGCGGGCGGAGCGGCGGGCCCGGGGGCCCCGTTCCCTCTCCTCCTCGTGCCTGTCTTCTCGCCGGTGGGAAACGTCGCCCGTCCAAGAGAGCAGGAGACACGGTCTGGGAAGCTGTAGCTCGGCACGCTTTTCTACTCATTGCAGCAAAGACTTCAAATTCGTCCGGATAAAGCCACCCGGCCTCATCTTTCCGGAACAGGCAGCCCCTGAGCAGCCGCGAGCCTGGTTTCCGAGAAGCACCGGCTTTGGAAGCGAACACCAGGACGGCACCTGTGGATTCGTCTGCTGGATGCAGACGCTTGCTGCGGACAGACCGGGCAGCCGGACCGGAGCTGCGGGAGGAGACACTTCCGATCCCTGTGCCAGGGCCACCCCTCCGCCCCCGTCCCCGTCTTCCCTGTCCCAGACCTCGCTCTCCCACATAGCTCCTCCCCCGCCTTGCACACGCCGGCCTCTCTCTTCTCTTTCACTCCTTCTTCTCTGTCTTCTCCTTTTCTTTCAATATGGAGAAAAGACTAAATTAGAAAAAATACGATTAGCTAACCTAAAGCCCAGATTAAAGCTGAATACCGATTATATACTTTCTTATGAAAAAATTAATCAACAGAAGGTTAATAACTATAACGATGTCCATGTGTTAAGATGTGGCTGGGGACAGGTGTTTCCCAAGAAGCCATTCATGAGTCAGTTTTAAGTCTCACAGGCAGGATGTATAATCTGGGGCTCAGAGAAGTCAATTAACTGTAACAAGATCACACAGCTACTAAGTAACACAAAGGGAAGAGCGCAGACTTTGCCAGGCTTCATGCTAACTCATGCAGTTCTCACCACAGTCTGCTACATTGCAGGGGAATTTCTACTAGTTTTTAAATTCTTGAAAAACAGGGCTTTTTCTCACCTTTTTTATTTATATTCTTGTATGTGTACATAAGCAGACCATGTTTTATTGGAAATTTTACGAAGTTTTTATCTTTTCAAATAAAAAAGGAATCTTCAGTGTTTTGTACGACTATTTTAACCTTAGAATTGAAAAGGAAAAACTGAGAGAGAGGGCAGAGTCATAAAGCCTGAGTGTGATTTCTCATGCCCAGCGAGGGGCGGCAGGTAGGTCACTGTGTAGGCAGCAAGAAGGACTGGGTATTAAAAGGGCACACCCGGTAGGGTAATGTCACCAAAATGTAGGAAGGAAGCTGGCTCTGCAGTGACTCTCTGGGAATCCTTTGGTCTGGCTGCAGTGTGCTGAGGTCTGAGCAACGTGGAGAGAAGCACGAACACCCCTGGCCCTCGCGAGCCTGCAGCCTGTCTGGCCTGGTGGCGCAGGGCGGGGGGTGCCCCGATGAGCACAGAGCTGGGGCGTCCTGCAAGAGACAAGGCCCTGCGATGGGAGGCAGGGACAGGGAGGGCTCAGCCTTCTTGTCTGGGGGCCCAGTCTGGAAACGAAGCTGCTGTCTGAGGTTCTCTGCAGGTTGCTGCGCTGCGCGTGGCTCCGCTAGCAGACCGTCGGCGAGGAAGGTGATGTTCACGAAAAGGACTGATTCCCAGGTGGGACACGCAGTGACGACAAACCGCTCTCCTTCAACCTGGAGCCACTCATGTATGTATTTATTATAGATCACTATTTCATACGCTGCGTTATGTTTGAAAGAGAATTTAAGTCTTTCTTTCCTTCCTTCCTTTCTTTCTTTTCTTTTCTTTCTTTTTTTCTTTCTTGCTTTCTTGCTTTCTTTCTTTCTTTTTCTTTCCTAAAGCAACTATAATGTTGAGAAAAATGAGGATCAGTATCATCGTATTAGAGACAACCGCCACGGGGTGAAGTAGCAAAGTCTTTTAAAATTTTAGACGTGGACATTGTACAAATTCCAGTTCTTAGAATTAGCCTCACTTTATGAGAACGTGAGTTAGGCCTCCAGTGTTTCAGTTTCAGGATGGGGACATCTGAGACGGCCCCCGAGGCGTTTCCAGTGTGGTCAGGGAGAGTCCTGGGACGAGGAAGACGGAGCAGGCACGGACTGGCATTACCCTGGTGAGTCACTCACTCCTGAGCCTCGGCCACCCCCACTAGGCCAGTTTTCTTGGCCAAAAATGGGGCAGAGTGTGTCCACACACACAGGGCCCACCGGGCCGCGATGCCTCCTGCGGCCTCTCTGCAAGGGGCGGGGTGGGGTGAGGGCATCGTCCCACTCTGAGCAGGGGCTGAGGCGGGGAAGGGAGTCGAGGGTGGCCTGGCACGGGGTCTCCCAGAAGCTGTGCCACGTTTGTCCATCCAGGAAACCGGAAAGGAGATGCTCCCATGAGCAGTTCTGAGCATGTGCCAGGCCTGGCCAGGACGGGTGTCTCCTGGGGCCACCAGGCATCGTGAGCCCTGGAGCCTCCTTGTAACAGAGTCTGTGCCAGTGAGAGCCAGGACACTCCCCAAAACCAGCCCAGCGTCCCGATGGCCTTGGGAGAGCCCCTTGGGTACTTAGGCGCTGGGCTGTCCTACCCCAACCCCTGGGGTCTGAGACTTAGAGGCCTCTGTTTCCTGGGAGAAAAAGAGCTCACCAACCCCTTTAAAACATACATATTCTGCACAATTCATTTCCAGTCACAACAGTGAGTGGTGTCTAAACACAGTTAAATTGCAGCACACAAATGCATTAATACTTCTAAGACTTTAATTACTCTAGACAAGAGGTTAGTGACCACTTACAAACTTATTTCTAAGACTTTAATTACTGTTGACAAGAGGTTGGTGACCATTACCAACTTCTTTAGCTGAGAAGGCTCAGGGCCCAGAATGGAATTGCCAAGGTGTCATTTATATGCAAGAGATGACAGCAAGGTCATCTCCGCGGGGCTCTCGAGGGAACCCTGTGAGACAGCAGGGAGACGATGGCCTCCCACGCTCAAGGTCGTGCGTGCTGGTCTCTGTGTCGGGGCTCGTGTGTTTGTGCATCTATCTATATGCTTGTTGTTGTTGTTAGTATGTAACGTTTGGGATATTTCAATTTGCCAAATTAACACTTTGTAACAAATACTTTGTCTCATTTTGGTGTAGGAGTCTGACAACAAAATGCAGACGTCGGGAAAGGTCCTCGAGTGACTTTGAGCTTTCAGTTCCTTCGGGCCCCCACCAAAGCCGTGCCCTGCAGCGCCCTGCCCCCCGCAGCTCCGCATGCGCTGTACCTGGGTCCTGGGAATTGCCCTGAGGTTTCCAGCGTCCCCTCTCTCAGGACGCACCAGCTGCCACTCTGCTCTGCACCTGGCGACCGCCACGGGAGCGGGGCAGGGAGCGGGCAGGGCCCGTCCTCTGCCCTCCAGCCCCGGCCTGGAGAAGTGGCTTTCCGGGGACTGCGTGTGGGACAGGAGGTGCGTGCTGCCCTCCGTCACCACTCGGGACACCACGTCTCTCCTCCTTTGCTTCCTTCAGCAGCTCCTGCGTAATCTCCAGGATGAGGTTCGGCTTTTAGAAACCAATTAGCCATCCGCAAATTTCCCCAGAGTGAACAAGCTGAGGCCGCTCTCCACTTGTACGGCAGAAGGCAAGTGGAACCCACAGTAATAAAAAATACGGTAATATCGCAAAATAGCGCCCACTATTAACTGGTGGACCGTCTCTCGTTAGGGAAATACACAAAAGGAAACAGAGCTCGACTGATTTGCAGAACACTCGCGTCCGCGGCAGGACCCTCTCTCTGGAGAAGGATGTCGGGGCAGCGGACGATTCCGGCGTGTCGGGGTGGAGGCCGCACACCCGGCAAGCAGCGGTGGCTCCGTGTGGGTATTTTCCATTTCCACTTTCTGGGCCTCCTCGTATCTTCAAACAATGGCTAAAAGGGCTTTCCCGACAGACAATAGAAGCCTTACAAAAAGAAAGTCATGTGTTTCCAGTGGCAGTTGGCAGTACCCAGGCCTTAGACAACTCCTGCTCTGGGAACGAACAAGCATCTGCTACAAGAAGTGAAATTCGCAGCCGTTGGGAAGCAGGTGGCAGAGGCCATGAAAGGACAGACGTGTGATGTGGGGAGGTCTGCGCACGTCTGACAACATCAGCGTCCTTTTGCAGAGCCCACGTGAAGGACCAGGTATGATGGAGTGCTCTCCCCGTAAGGTGCAAGCGTCTGCGGTGGGGAGATAACGGTAGCCCGTGTGCTGGGTCTGCAAGGGCATTGTGGCTTCAGAATCGCTGCAACGATCCGTGCCACCTTGCGCCATCAAAACCGTCGAGGATAGATGACTGCAAAGCAGTGTGTTTCCTGTGACTCTCCCGAAGACAGCTGCACAGCACCCCGAATGGTGGCGCGCGGGGCCTCCAGCCTGGGGGACGGTCTCCTCTCTCACAGCTGACTAAGAGGCAGGACGTGCGGCAGGTTTGCATTGCAAATGCTCTGGACTGTTTCTTCTTCTTCTTCAATCTCCCTTGCTCCGGAGGGGTTTTTCCTTCTGTATTTGCTTATCTTGATGTTTCCCTTTGCATAAAAAGCAATCCCATAATCCTACGGATCAAAGAGCGTCGGGTTTATTGACCGACTTCCTGGTGTCAGAGGTGAGAACGCACCGCCAGACACAGGGGATGTCAGGAAGTAAAAAGGGTTACAAATATGAAAGTCGGGATAAAATGCCAGCACCGGGAGACCCTCAGCGCCGCAGCCACCAGCGGCAGTAGGTTTTATGCGCCATCAGTGCAATAAACTGAATGAGAAAACAGATCGTCCTCAGCTGCCAGGAGCCGCTGCCCCCACTTGAGAGCCACAAAGGGGAGGAAGGGGCTTGGCGCTCCGTGGGGCCACTGCCCGGAGGAAGATCGGGGGACAGAAGGGTTAAACAACTGGCCCAGGTTCATGCCAGGATGCAGCACGAACAGAGATTGAACTCAGGAGCCATACGAAGACCTGTGAAAAACGACGGCGTGTCTAGGTGGGTCCTCTAACGCGCGTCTCCGCAGCGGAAGCACAACGCAGAGCTGAACGGTGGCGGGGAATAAACGTTAGGCCCGTCTTCGCCTATTATGCTGCTGTTTTAATTAATCCGATTAGACCCAATTGGTTTGCTGTTGGAAATCGCCATCTACTTTTACTGATTGACCACACGTGCAGGCCAAGGTGGCTGGCGGCACCAGCGCAGGGCACGTTTCCATACGTGTCTGAGGAAGGCGAAAGATTCATCTGCAGCTTTCTGTTCTGACCTCCAGCATCTTCCCAAACCTCAGTGCCTGTGTGCGGAGGACTGAGTGACGTCCACGACAGGCATTGTGTGTGTGTGCGTTCCTGTTCTGTGTGTGGGTGTGTTTGCCTTGTGTGTGGATGCCTCTATGTGCCTGTGCATGTGTGTGCGCGTGTGTGCGTATGTGGTTGAAGGCAGCTGTGAGGGCACCGGCCGTAATCAGCACTTTGTATCTCCTGCGTGCACTCAGGAGGAGCCCCGCTACCAGTCCTCCAAGAGAAAGGTGCTTCCTCTGATGGGAAGAGGTTTCCTGGGTCTTCAGTGCTGCAGACCCCTCGAGGTGCCACACCTGCCCTCTGGGGCTAGACTCCCTGCTGGCAGCCTGGAGGGCAGATGCTGGGTGACGTCCCCAGAGACATTGCAGGAGGCAGTGCCTCTCCTTCCTAGACCTCCCCAGGCTTACAATTTAAGCGTCCAATAAAGTCTTTTCTGCTAAGCCACGTGTGTGCTGAACACAGAACCCCACCTGTCCGGCTGTCCCCTAGACGCCCAGGGCCTGTGCACGCAAACACGCAGCAACGTTGGTCGGTCCATTGACTGGAAAGGGCTTTAGTCCACTAAGTAATGAAGGACCGAGATTTTTCTATTCACCATTGTCCAACCAGCCTGGGGTCGAAACTGGCGCATCATGGTTACTCTGGGCATGTTGGAGAAAGAGGTCACAAAAGAGCCTTCTCTCTCTGTCTCCCTCTCTTCCTTCCTTTCCTCAGGGCTCCATCCTTCCTTTCTCTCTTCGTCCACCTTCCTTCCTTCCTTCTCTCCTTCCTACATCAACTCTGAAGAGTTTGTAAAGTAACCACTGACCCCACAGCTCATTGACAGGTTTCACTCAACTTACCGAGTGGTTTCTTTCAAACACATTTAAATTACTTGCCAAGATTATTTAAGTGAGATAATCCAGATACGAAAACCTAAATGTCTACCTGCTTTTAACAAAAGGTGTAGCCTGGCCCCGTGGGATCTATTGTCTACAGGTAACCCTCCACCAGATGCACGACGCCAGCGCACTCCGCATGGCCACAGTCCTGCTGAGCAGGTTTCTAATCACCAGCCCACGGGAGGATGCCCACGGGTGGGGGACAGTGCAGACCACCACCGGGGAGAGGAGGCCAAACTCTCCACGCACTCACCTTAGGCTGCAGTTTCACAAATCGCCTGAGTCCAGTAAGACAGAGCTCGCATGCAGCAAGGTACACGAAGCAGGTTTATTTCTTACTTATAGGCAGCAGGGGACAACAGAAGTCACAGATCCACTGTGAGCCACGGCCCAAGACTCAAGAAAGCTTCCTGGGGCAGAAGGAGTCTGGACCGTGCGTGCCCCACTTGCCCCGCAGCTGAGGGACCCCAAAGGCAGCCCACCCAGGCTGTACACTGCAGGGGCAAAGGAGTCACTGGGCAAAGCTTGAAAGGACATCTGCTTCCAGGGGAGGGAGGAACGAGGCATGATGTTTCCTGGGCATGTCCTCCCTGACTTGAGAGGCTACGTTCTCTAGGAGGGACAGGGGCAAGGCCTGGGCTATTTCAGGCAGTTCTCCCTATTTCAGGATATTGCATTTCCAGAGCCTTCTCTGGTTGTTCTGAGAGCTACACAGGAGGCAGGGAGAGAACCGAGCCGCCCAAAGCCACCAGAGAACTGTCTGCAAGTCCCACCCGCCCCACTGGCCTTCGGACTCCCCCAGCCGCTGCAACTGCCTGATTGCCGCCCTCGGCGGAGGAACGGCAGCGACTGCGGATGAAGCCCTGTATCCGCCGGACCCAGTCCAGGGTCTGCCATGGCAGGGAGGCTGATTAACGCTTTCTAGATGAATGAGTGAAGGAATGAATGAACTCGTGCTAAGTCTCCTTCTGTGCCCTAAAAACTACCAAGAACATTAAGAGAAAAAACAGAATAAAGTTAGAAATGCTGTCCTATTAACACACTTCAGTCATATTCTGCTGAAAACAGTAATTTTGGTCAGAATTTGCATAACATATGGAGTAACTTGATGAATTATTTACAAGGCATTCAATATAAAGGTAATTAAAAAATGTTCATAGTAAATAAAGATTCAGAATCAGCAACTCTTTCCTTTGCTTATCTATTCTTTTGTCATCCTTTTTGGTTAATGTTGACATTTTAAGGCTCAGGGTGTATTATGCGATTCAAGGTAAATGCAAATGCACTCAGGTTAAGGTGCTGCTCGCCATGAAACTGCAGGTATTTGCAGGAATGATGGGGCTCAGAGTGACAACGTTACAAATCTGGGGCTCTGCTCCCTTTCTTGACAGCTCCGTCCATGTCTGTGGCTCCTGAATTTGTCCCAAAACAGGCCCTTTCCTTCAATCTATGCATTTCCCTGCATCCCAGACCCATGGCTTGTGCAGCATGTTTATTAGGATAGCATTTCTGTCCCGGAGTTTGCGGCATTGAGACCAGAATGCACATCTTGGTTACTGGAAAAACCTGAGGTGCTGCAGTCAGTGAACACTTGGTGGGTCCCTGCTGCCAGGTGACAATGGGGGCTGGGTGTGGGCTCCAGGTGTGCAGAGACCCCAGGCCCCAGTCTCCGGAGCACACAGGGCGAACTGTGCTCCCCTTTCAGCCCCGGTCAGAACCTGTGATGGACTCATGCTTGGTGCTCAGTAAATGCCGGCTGCATGGATTTATACATGAATGTTTTCTTGCAAGCAAAAGTAACTATTGACCCCAGCCAGTGTGAAGGACAAATAAATCTGTGCCCTGAGAAAGACAGCACAAAGGACTTCCCTTCCAGGGTGACCAATTCTGCTGTGCCCCATGGTCCTGCACTTCCCAGGAAACCCAGGTCCTGGAAGGGGTTTTCTCTTTTTCTGCTACCAGAGTAGGAATGGGCGACCTCCCCCTGGCTCCAGGCCTGAGACAAGCTTGGCTCCATCTCACTCAGCCCTGGCCCTCGGTGGCGCTTTCGGGAAGGGAACACCGCCTGAGCATGGAGACCAGGCTGCTTCCCACTGGGCGGAAGGTGACGTCACCCAGACCGAGACTCGGTGCTCTGGCCCTGCAGCTTTGCAGAGCTTTGGGAGAGCAAAGGTCTGAGCAAGTGGCACATCCCTGCCGGAGGACAGCTCAGAGGCAGGGATGACGTCTCACATCAGCAAGCAACATGGGCCCACCCAGAATTGATGGCTGCTGGGTGCCAAGGAAGTGAAGGGTCCCATCAGTTCAGCAAGAGGAGGATGTCCTTCCTGGTCTGGGGACAGGGTAGTGAACTCTCTCCCCCACACACACATGAAGGTCCTTGAGGCGAGGCCACTGAGGAATTTTGGGTGTAGGGCAGTGGCCCCCACTATCAGCATTTGCTGTTTACCTGCACCAGGGAGTGGTCTCTTGATGATGGGATGCCCATCCCAGCTCTGGCCTGGGCACTCACGTTCCTGGGTAGGAGAGTGACCGGGGTCCTTGGCCCTCCTGAGCTGTCTGACCAAGGAGCTGAAATTCAGCCCGGAGCTCTGGCCCCTCTGGTTCCGATGCAGGGTGCTCTCAGGTGTGTGCACTGTCAGTAAGGAGAGCGAAAGCGCGGCCCTCACGGGGGCCACATGCTTAGATCGCATCCACGGAATGCGTTCGCCTGCGCAAGACCTCATAGGGGTAGCACCCTGACGCCAGGAGCTGCCACTCAGGAGGCGTCTCCCCAGGTCTTTCCTCGTGTCGTTCCTCTCCATCACATGGAGAAAAGTCCACCTTCACACAATGATTTTATCTTGCACCCCTGGCGGTAACAGACTGGTTCAGCTATCAAGCACATAACCCAGACACGTACCGCTACAATTACATTCACGTGTCTCGGCCAACCAGACACAAGAGGAGTTTTGGTCCCTCCGTCTTCCCTCCAGGAGGGTTTTGTGGTGCTGCCCTGTGGGGACTCAGCCAGGGGCAATGCAGGTCCCTACTTCTGCTCTTGGCATTATTACAGGAGGGGCGAGAAGGAAACTTTGGTTTCCCGTGCCCCACCGTTTATGCCAATTAGTCACACACACAAGTAAAGTGATGAATCAAAAACAAGAGTGAATATTGATCAGTGCTGATGTCACATGAGGGCAGTTCTGAGCGCTTGTCATGCACGCGCGCGCGCACACACACACACACACACACACTGAATCTTAGATCAGAATTCATAAAAAAGTTAAAATGTAATTTCTTTAACAACATGAATGAAAACAGAACATTGACTCATGTCTTCTTTGCTTTTAAATTGGAAAGAAATGTGGCAATTGAAGGATTCATTTTGAAAGAACTTGAGAATGCTGTTTTCGCTTGGTGCCCAAGAGACCAGGTCTGCCTGTTCTCCTTGGATTTTCCGATATTGAACCTCTTGTTGTTGTGAGGGCCAGCCTGGGTGGAGGGCAGGCTCTCGGTTCTGGTGCACATCTGTGACCATTTACCGATCAAGGGTTGCTGTGTTGCTGCTGTTTGATCTCCGGTTCTTACCTGCCAAGAGTTCAGAGACAAGTGGTTGTGTTGCCAGATGACGGTGAATCACCACCGAGTGTTTGAGTGGGTCCTGCAAGAAGTAGTGAGTCAGGTGTGATTACTTGTATGAAACAGAAAACAGTGAAGAACTGGGCCTCAGATTTCCCTTTCTTTTTTTTTTCCCACATAAGGAACATAACTCTCTTTTCTAACAATAGTTTTGAGCTGTTTATGTTAATTTTTTCTTGTGTATCTTGCAGAGATTTTTTGTGTATCTTCATTCCTCAAATGACAACTTACACAGGGTTACAGTTTTCCCACGCTGGATGTCAGGGGACCTCCTGCTAAGTGTCTCGTGGGAATGGTAGATGGGTTACATGCATTACAGAGACTGGAAGCCCATTCTGCAGCTAAACCAACATTTTTCCTAATGACATTGCCAAATGGAGTTGGATCATCAAAGTGCTTGATGGAGAAACAGAGGATTTATAAAATCCAAGTAAAGTACTAGAAAAAGAGGGGATACAACAGGGACTATTTGTGGCTGCACACAGTTAACACACACTTCCAAAATCATACATGTGGGTTGATAGGTTGATGGTTGGCTTTGTGATGGGGCTTCATTGGCTTACATTGTGTTTTTGTTATTTGCTGTTACTCAATTTTTTAAAAAAATACCCCAAAAAGTAATATCTTAAAGCCATCACCTTATTTTGCTCATTATTTTGCAGATAAAGCTTGCAGGACGGGCTCAGCTGGGCGGTTTGTTGCTGATCCAGGTGGCTTCAGCTGGCGTGGCTGGATCTGAACTCTTCCTCCAATACGGTTCCTCCCTGGAGATCTGGTTCCTTGGTGTCCCTCAGCCTGTTTTCACATTGCGTTTACGCTTCCAGCTTCCTTTCTCAGATGAAGTTCTTCATCTGAACTACAAAACACAGGAAAGAATTTGAATAGTTATTTTTTTGTTTCCCAATTAAAATCAAAAACTATTGCTACTTTAGATGCATAGGAAACATGATAATTTATGAGCTATCATGAATGCCTTAGAGCATTAAGGTTTAATTATTTCACAGAACTTCAATTGTGAATGACCATTTCAGGACATTTCCACAGGGTGGTTTGGGATTCCTACAGCACGGGAACCTCAAGGTACTCAGATTCCTCATGTGGCTTCCCAGGGCTTCGGGAGACTGAGGCGACAGCTACCTGTCCTCTCCAAGTTTGGGCTGCAGGTGTCAGGACAAAGCCCAGTGTCAGCATGCCGTACTGGGCTGGGAGAGAACGTAGACCTCACCTCTTGATAGAAACAAGAATCTGCAGCCACTTTAGAAAACCAGCAAAGATTTATAATGATGTACCCATTTACATACAAGCCTGAGATTGCCCACATCAGGGAATACTGTAAGCTTTATAATCCTACTCCTCTTCCTCTTCCTCTTCCTCTTCTTCTTCCTCCTCCTCCTCATCATCATCCTCATCATGCTGAAGAAGATCTGGTGGGCTGGAGGCTGAAGAATATTTTCTCATTCTTCCCCAAGACAGGCTTTTGAGTAATATTAACAAAGAAAGGAAAATAGAGGAGGAATGTAGGGGTTGGTTTCCTGGCTGACAATTAATAAATAACTTCTCTACTGGTCAGTGTGCTGAGCCAGTTTTTAATCACTTCTAATTGAGCAAATGCCAGGTCTGCAATAAGACTACGAAATGCATGTCTGGATGACAGAATAAAGGCACAGGGCTTCTGGGAGCATGTGTCATGAAAACATCGATTGAGGTAACCACAATTCCCATGGAACTTACTGTCAAGGACAAGGTGTCCAAAGCACCTGGTCACCAGCCCCTGTTTACTCCTTCCTTGCCCATCTCTCATTCACTCTCCTGCAAATGAATAGAACTCCAGACGGCACTGACATAAAGTTATCTTTAAAGCAATTAAGGTCTAACTCTGCCCCTGGGGTATAAATCACAGAATGGCTTTTAGATGTTCAGAAAATAAACATGGCATTGGAAAGGTCAAACATACATGAAGTTCAACTCTGCACAGTACTCATGATCCAGTCACTGAGGACACACAGGAAGGGTCAGGCAATGGGAACACAGAAGCCATGAGCCGAGGGAACATCCCGTCTGTCCAGGAGCTGAGGAAGCATTTTGGCTATGGAGAATTGCTCTAGGAAAAGTGAAGTCAGAATTGCAATTTTAATGAGCACACCTAGTACCTAGACCCTGACTCCTGACACCGTTGCTCAAGAAAAGGAGCTGGGGACCGTTGTGCACACGGCAGACTCTAGACCTGGGGCTGGAACCAGTCAAGGTGAGCCTGGAGCATCCTGCAGCCCCAGACAGTAAGTAAGTGCTCCAGAGACAATAAGGTGGGGACATATCAACAGCACACAGGAGACAACCTCAAGAATTCCCAGTGGCCAAAGTTGAAACTATTTGAGCAAAAAATAAATGATATAGTATTGGAGTATAGACCAAAGAATAAAATAAGTATCTGTGTGGCCCATACTATTAGGATCACTAAGTATGAAATGTCCAATTTTGAATCAAAAGTGAAGTTTATTGTATCTCTAATGAGAAGCAGTACCCTTAATCAAAGTATGAGCCTAAACTATTTACATAGTTTTGTCATCTTAACAGTAGCTTATTTATGCCAGCAGCAAAAAAGCGTGGAGAGAGAGTGGCAATGAAATCACGAAAGGTGTTTTCCACAGCTTGTTGAGAATTGAGCATTTTCTTTGCAAGAAGTGGTCCAAAGCCTGGAAGAAGTGATTGTCAGTTGGTGCAAGGTCTGGTGAATACGGTGGATGACAGAGAGTTTCCAAGTCCAGATTCTGTAGTTTGAGCTGTGTTGTTTGTGCAACATGTGGTCCGGCACTGTGTCGCAATAGGATTGGCCTGTCTCTGTTGACCAATCTTAGCTGCTTAATCACAAGCATCCTCATCATTTTGTCCAATTGGTTGCAGCAGACATCCGCTGTAATCAACGGACCAGGTTTCATGACGCTGTAGTGGATAATACCAGTGCTGGTCCATCAGACAGACACCATTGGCATTTTTGATGAATATTCAGTTTTGAACTGTGTTTTGGTACTTCGTCTTGATCCAACCTTTGTGCTGAATGCTTGTGATTGTCAAAAAAAAATCCATTCTTCATCACATCTAATAATATGGTGTAGAAATGGTTCACCTTTATGTCATGACAGCAAAGAAAAGCAAGCTTCGAGATAATTTCTTTTCTGACACTTGTTTAATTTTTGCAGAACCCATCTGTGCAGCTTCTTTACCTTGCCCATTTGTTTCAAATGGTCCAATATTGTTGGAATAGTAACGTCAAACCTTGCTGCTATTTCACACGCAGGTTGGGATGGATTCGCTTCCACTACAGCTTTCAGCTCATCATTATCCTCCTTGATCTCAGGTAGCCCACATGGCTCATTTTCAAGATTAAAATCACCAGAACAAAACTTCTCAAACCATTGAGGTACTGTGCGTTCATTAGCCACATCCTTCCCAAACACTTCATTGATATTTCTACCTGACTGTGCAGCTTGGGTGCTCTGAAAGAATTCATATTTGAAAATAACACAGATTTTTGACTTATCCATTGTTTAACAAAAATTGCTTTAAAAAATAAATTTGAAAGATAATCACAAGCCAAATCATGAAATAATGAAGATGTACATTCACAATAAAAATAAAACAAGAAGTGCCAAAGTGAAATGTCAGAGATATCAACTGTCAAGCTTAAAGAAATAAGACATTTCATACTTAAGGACCTAAATAATATATAAATAGATAAATAAAGTGCAGGAGAGACAAATCTCACACATAGAAGTATCGCAGATGATTTATGTGTACTCTGCCCTCGGTGACATATAGCACAATTCCTTTTCTTCCCATTTCGGTGAGGGGTGCCCTTAGTGACTCGTGCTACAGAGTACCCTGTGGAAACAGGTCAGCTGTGACTTTACCGCCGGAATCCTGCCGGGTGACCGGGGTCAGTATCACCCACGATGAGCCCTCCTGCTGGCATGAATGGCATTTTCCCTCTGTTGTCTTCCTCTCAAACACCCATGGCTCCATCCAACCATAAGAAAGTCATTTTAAAAGCCCAAGTTGAAGGACATCCTTTAAATACGTGACCAGTTCTCCCCCAAAACTCTCAGTGTCATTAAAACAGGAAAAGTCTAAGAAACTGTCTCAAGTCCGAGGAGTCTAAGACGTGAAGATTAAACGTGGTGTGGTCTCCGGGACTGGGTCTTGGATCAGGAGAAGTGATGTCCAAATCAAGCGAGCAGTTTAGTTCATAGCAAGGTACCACTGTTGGTTCTTTAGTTGTGTCTGCGTATGAGTGATGCAAGATGCTAACCTTAGGGACACTGGGCGGTACAGGAATTCATTGTATTATATTCCCAACTTCTCACTGAGTCTACCACACTAAAAAGTTCACTAAAAGTTTAGGTAACAAACACTCTTCACTACAACCCTCAGACGCACCCGTCTGCGCCCCTGTCCTCCCGGCTGCGGGCTCAGTGCGAGGCGTGCGTCTGGGGTGCAGCCAGGCTGCCTCTGAAGAAAAAGAACCGCAATCTTCAGACACTTATAAACAACAGGGGGACATTTGGGCTTCAAATGTTGTCACAAGGAAGACAAAAGGCACCAGCCCACGGTGGCCTCCGTCAATGGAACCAGGTCTTTAAGGATATTTATCTTACGGGGCGTGCCAAAAGAATCTCCCTTTGTGTAATCCCAGGATATTAAACAAAGAGCTATCTTATGATGCTATTGTCATAAAGAGTGTGAGCAAATAAGAGTTTTGCAGAAGTGCAGATCTGGGAGAAAAGCTTTCATGGGCAGGTGGAAGAAAACTTACAAAATATTTGCTTCCAATTGGAGTAATTATTGTTCATTAAAGCAAGGGACGAGTGTCCCAGACTGGAGCGGAATTTTATGCCGTGTGTACTGTTTGTGTAAAGCTCTCCTCAGACATGCAACCTGGCCCTGGGCATTTGCCAGAGCGAGGTGAAGGGAGCTTTTTATGAATAGAGCCGAGTTTTATACCAAAGAACATTCTTTCCAGGTGAGCTGTATGAAAATCCTTTCTCTAAACATTCAAGGATTAATGAATAATTAAATACTCCCATGCTCCAGAGTTGTCTGGTCGCCCGTCGCAGTTTGAGTTTAAATCGCCCACCCCACCCCCTCTTCCCAGGGCCAGCCGGTGGCCCTGCCACGCAAGCGTGGTCCTGCTCACGCTCTTCTTACGTGCCTGCGTGCAATGAAGCAAAGCGGATCTCAGAGAGCGGGAATCGTGAACGATGTCCCTGTCACAATGACAGTTGTCACAGTCTTCAGAGCAACTTTCGGATAAGGAGAAGCACAGGAGAATTTCCTGTTGTTGTGAAACAAAACCTAAGCCGCAGCCCGGCTGGTCCCAGCACCTCTGCTGACCTGGCCACACAGAGTGGCAGAGGCCTTCACGTCTCCGTCGAAGCGCTGCCCTCTGGAAATGCCGGTGAGCCGGCCGCACGCCTCCGGGACCCATGTGTGTCTCGACCACCGCCTGCACAGCCCTTGGGAAGAAGGGGGGGAAGGAGGGCATGAGAACGACCTCGGACCTTGTAGACAAAAGTGCAGAATCTTCCTATGTCCGTCCTACTGCCCTGTTATCGCAGGGTGTAAGGAGAGAAGCACCTTGAATGTGCAGCCGCCAGTTTGTGTCTGGAAAACCTGTCCCCGATGTGCAATCCAGCCGTCATTACAGGAAACCCGTGGAGAAAACCCTGCTCCGTGACCTGAAGATGGCAGATCCTGCAGTCGGTGACCCCCTAGAGCCAGGAGGCGCCGCCTGCGCTGCTCAGCCGGGACTCAACGGTTACGGCTTGAGATGTCCTTGGTTTCGAGGACCCTTTGTAACTTGCAGAGCGTTTCCCTCCACACTCATCCGTCTGTGCGCTCATGCGCCTCCTGAGATGGGCAAAGCAAATGCCATTTCCTTTTACAAATGAGGAAACTGAGGGACATGACCTTGCCCCACGTCCCACAGGTGGTGGTTCAAGAAATCTCGATGCACCTGCCTGACCGTCCAGAGGAAGGCTCATAGCTGCTGGTGTTTGGCCCTCCCCGTTGAGATTTGCAGAAAGGGAATGACGTTGCATTCTCTTTTCCAAAGGAATTTCCTCAAAAACAGATCTTGCGGGAACAGTGAGGCCGGTGTGGACACGGGTAGGGCCTGGCTGTGCCCGCTCACTCTGGCGGAAATAGCCCAGCCAATGTGCTTAGCGGTGCGTCTGCCCGAAACGGTAGCTTACCAGGTTAAGGTTATAAAGCAGGTTTAGTCTTTCTCCCAAGCTCAAAAGCTAAAAAGAGCAGCCATCATATTTTCACTTAAAATTTAAGAGACATTTCAGCACTTTTTTTTTTTTTTTAAGAAAGAATGCAGGGCTCTGGCAGCTGTCCGTAAGGGTCGTGTGTGTTACAGCCGGGGCCTCGTGCTCGGTTACACAGGCCGTGTCTCAGTGAACAAGTCCTGCGTCACAGAGTCCTAACTGTGAAGTCCGAACACCGAACCCACAGTTATTCGGGGGGAGACCCTCCAGGCAAACTTCCTGCACTTCCGGTGCAGTGTCGGAGCAGCCTTCGCCCGGACGGCAATGCCCTCTGCTCTGGCTTCCTGACAGCGTGACAGACACGTCTTTGTCCTCGAGCAGCTGCCTCCACTGCTCTTCTTTTGGGAACCCTGCAGTAGGGCCTGGATTTAATTGGCTTGTGTGTTAACACGGGCTCTTCCAGTCGGCAGTGTATTTTCAGGGCTCTGTCACACACGACCAAGACAGCTTCGCTTTCAGAAACATGTGATTAGTATAACCAGAAAAACTTTAGAAAATAATGTTCAGAGCTTCAAAGTGGATGCAGTTTTATTGGCAGAATTTTAGAAGAAACTCTTTTTTAACAGACAACAGGAAGCCAAGAGTCTGTTCTTAGGGAAAAGCATTTCTGCAGCTCTGGAGCTGTCTCCGAACCATGCCATGCTGCTCACAGGTCCTGGTCTGACACCGCGGCCCCGCGAGTCGGCTCAAGCCCAGACAGGCAACGCACCAGCTTCTTCCTGCAGCGCCACCAGGGCACACCCCGCGATACCACCCCCGTGGGGTGCCGTCCCTGGGCATTGACCCAAGTCCTTCAATATCCACCTCTGCCCATGCTGGTTGTTGTCAAAGAAGGGTGACGTGACAACACTCACTTTTCCAGAAGCCCCTTTGAGCATCTAAGCGAAGCGTGGTCCACACCCAGCCACAGGGAGGTGGTGTTTCCAGTGGCCCCAGGTGGCATCCAGTGGGGATGGGCTGCCAAACAAGTGGGTGCTGAGACTGGGCCACCTTCCTGACCACTTCCCCAGGAGGGCCACTCCGAACCACAGCGCATGGGGCAGCCAGGTTTCCACCTGGCCCCTGTGTTCTTCTGTCTGGGTGCAATTTTACCAGACAATCTCTGGTTTCCAAAAGCTAATCTTTCTTGTGAAGGAGGGGCCAAGTCTGTGCAAACAGGTGGCGCTCTCTGAGTGTCCCTAGTAGAAGATATTAATAAATGCTCGCATAGGGAATGGCCCCCACGCGACGTGCCTCGGTGCTGGGAGGGACACATTGAGAGCCATGACGTCATGCTCTGTTGTTTATGTTTGTGTTTGCTCCTTGTGCAATTTCATTCCCTGTTTTGCTGTTTCTTTGTATTCTCTATTTATTTTTAAGATTGGTTTAAGGCAAAAGAAAGATCTGTCCTGGATATGCCATGTGGCTCTGAATAAACACAGCATTGTTAAAAGCCAATAGACGAGGAGTTAGGGATGGTTCTGAAAGAATCTCTTGTGAGCTCTCAGCTTGGACTCGGTGATAATTTATTCTCTTCTTCCGCACGCACACGTCTGTAGTGCATTTTGTTTGTTCTGTTTTTAAAATAGCGTGGACAGTACACTTGTGTTTCTTTCTCGCTTCTACCCCAACCAGAGGTGCCTTCTTTCCTTCACCGCAAGGCAGGCGTGAGGAGACGGGAGGGACTGTGAGAAGACCCCAGAGTAACTGGCATAACTCAGTGAGTTCCCGCCCTGCTCCCTGACGTGTGGCGTCCCCGCTGGGACCTGCCTGCCCTACCTTTGTGCCTCCACCGTCTGCACCTGGCGGTTTGTCCCTTTGTGCCCTGGCTGTGTGTGCAGCATAAACGCAGAGACTCGCTCTCCCTCACTCCCTGGGCCCTCGCTTTGCTCCTTAGGGACACACTGATCTCTTCTGAGGTCTGTAAACTGCCAAAGCCGGAGGTCCTGGACACCCTAGAGACTATGGCCTGGGCCCACTGCATGTCTCCACATTTCCAAATACGAGTAAATATCATCTTCTCGACTCCCTTGTTTGCGGAATGGAGCTTTAAAAATCAGTAGTTATAAAGTTACGGAATGTGCTAATTTGAACATGTGCCGGATACTCAATAAATTCTTATTTGATGAAATGATATTTGCTTGAAAATTTTAAAAATGTGTAATTATATAACCATAGTTGTTGATTCTGAAAAACTTAGATAGTTTTTAGGGTTAAGTAACTCTAGGGGGTGAGTAAGATGTGCCAGCTTTCCAGAAATATCTATTGTATCAGCCATAGTTCTCCAGAGAAGCACACGCAGAATACACACACAGAATCATGCACCATATAACAACGTTTTAATTAACAACAGAACATCCGTGTGATGGTGACACCATAAGATCGTGATGCCGTTTTTGCTGTATCTTTTCTATGTGTAGATATGTCAGATATGCACATGCTTACCATTGCATCACCATTGCCTATGGTATCCGGTGCAGTAACGTGCCATGTAGGTGTGTAGTCCGGGAGCAATAGGCCACAGGTGTAGCTTCCAGTCAGTAACATGCCATGTAGGTGTGTAGTCCAGGAGCAATAGGTCACACCTGTAGCTTCATGTGCAGTAGGCTGGGTGCGTGTGAGTGCAGTCTGTGATGCTCACACAGGGAGGAAATCCCCTAATAATGCGATTCTCAGAGCATGCACACAAACACACACACACACACACACACACACACAAAGCGCTTTAGCATAAGGAATTTGCTCCTGTGGTTTTGGAGTCTGAGAAGTCCCAAGAGCTGCAGTCAGCAAGCTGTAGACCCAGGACAGCAGCAAGTGTAGGTCCCAGTCCAGGTTCAAGTCCAGAGGTGAGAGAAGATGAATGTCCCAGGTGAAAGACAGAGCTGAGTGTTCCCTCACTCAGCCTCCTTGCTGTAGTCAGGGATGCGGCCGCCCTCACTGGGGAGGGTACTTGCTTTGCTCAGTCTGTGGGTTCAATGCCAGTCTCATCCAGAAACACCCTCACAGACACCAAGAAAAATGTTTAACCAAATATCTGGGCACCCCAGGGCCCAGGCAATTTGATACACAAAATTGACCGTCACATCTATTAGGCACTTAGCTTCCTGTGCACTAAATCCCAGAAACATGACAAGCGAGGCTTAATTTCTGCCTTCAGGGGTGAGCAACAAACGCGGCACAATGGGGCCGGGCTGCGGGGTGAGTGAAGCGCGGAGGCGTGGAGCGAGGCCCACTCTTCTTCTACCCAACCCTCTGCAGCACCTGTGAGACCGGAGGTATCTCAGGCCCGTGTGGTCACGGTCCCGACACGCTTGAGTCACACACGCACGCAGACATGCTATCACGAGGGAGGGCAGTTCTGCTCTGATGGTCCAGCCCCCTCTCTTTTCAGGTTAGGAAACTGAGTCCTGGCGCACGAGGATAGGTCAGCAGCCACACGGCTGTGCAGAGGCAGAGCGAGCGCCGGGCCGGGCTCCCCCAGTCCCCTGTGACTGTCCTCACGAGCGCCTCCCGTCAGCCCTGCAGCTCATCGCAAGGCGGTGGGGCCATTCCCCGTGTGCGGTGGCAGTCGGGAGGGCAGCCCTGCCCCAGGCCCCGCGGCTCCCCCCGGCTGGCCCGCAGTGGGCACCCAGCTCTGTGTCGCTGCAGAGCATCCTGGGTTCTCTCTTCGTCTTCCCTCCTGGCTCTGACGCCTACGCACCAGCTGTGTCTGAAGATATTCTATACTGCGGTGGACATTAACTAAATCCCTAAACGTGTGTTTAACTTTAATCTGTATCCATTAGAGCTAATTACAATATTTAGAATAAATTGACAAGCTGGAATCTTAGGAAGAATCGACTTTAAAATGCATTCAAAACAAAACAAAAGTTATATACTCCATAATATCATGACATTTTCTAACAAAATATCCAAATGTATTTTATTAAACTTGTGTTATTGGAGATATGAACTTTTAGGTGATGCCAATAGTATGGGAGAATATGCACTTACGCTGAAATAATACAGCACATAACTTTTATATTGTCATCTCCAAATTCTGAAAAAATGCACTTTTTAGATTTCTATTGTTAAGCAAAAATCAGTTTACCTGACATCCAGGCGCTACTAACGGTTCCTTGGAGAAATGGCTGATGCCATGTCTGGGGTCAGACGTGGAAAAGATGAGTCCGTGCTGTCCTGTCATTCAAGAAGAAAGGATGCCGTACGAGGACCGTGCACAAAGCACGTGAGCGGCAGCAGGGACAATTTTAGCACCCGGTGATGCTGGCACCCAGCCTACTAAGCCCATTCGGCACCCACCAAGCTCCTTCTCCAAGGACCTGCTCACTCATCCGGTCCAGCCCTCTGTGGTCCCGGAGCATCTGCATCTCCTACAATTCGTACCTGTGGCTCTCCGAACTGGGATGGTTGGTCAGGTCCTGTCCCTCCAGCCTGAAACTCCAGCTGGCTCGAGTCCAAGCTGTTTCTTGTCATTGACTACCCAATTCCTCGCCTCATGTTGTGTGAGCAGCAAACATCTAAGGATCGAGCTGCTCCTCGAACGTGGGTCTCCGTGACGTGGAGGCAGAACTTTCACGAGTCACAACTACAGAATAAATTTGCGACCCTCAGTTCCCTCTTAACAGGATTGTTTCCCACGCAGTCAGTAACTGCACGAGCTTGCCCCGCAGATACCAGTTGCAATCTCACTGTGAATGAGGCACTTACTGTCGAATAGGAGGAAAAAAGAAAGATGTGCTCGTTTCCATGCAGAAAATTGATATTTCTGGGGTCCTCTCCTGTAGGACTCTCGGAAAGCTGTGGGTGTCTGGGTGGGGCCCCTGAGCACCCCAGAACACAGTCACACCCTCACTATGAGCATTTTGTTTGCATGTCCTAGTTTGGGAGGTATTTTCATGTCTACAAATGTAGGCCATGACTGTTTGTCCGTCATCGTTGTCAATAAGCCACAGCCAAGAATTAATTAAAAAGAGAAAAGTGAGTGAGCACAGGAGTTCTTTTGTTGAAAGGGGAAGAATTAAAGAAAAACAAGCTTGAGAACCCTTAATAGTATAAAAACCCCCTCGCGGGTGAGGCCCTGGACAAGAGTCTCGGGGCAGGCGCCGAGCTAGGAGTAGGCGGAGACTGTGGTTCGGTTTAAGCCTGAAACCAGACATTTAGTGGTTGAAAACATCACTAAGCAGGCAATTTCATTTCTGTTGCCCCCAAACCCAACCATCTGAAGTCAGTTATGCAGACCCAGCCACAATTATTAACTCCATCCCCAGATATATATATATATATTTTTAAAGCAAAATGCATTTAAGCCTCTCTCAAGGGGATTTATGTTCAAATCTTGTATCACTTTGGAGCTCCCTTCTAAACCCTCCGTAAGCCCCCACGTTGTGCCCATTTTTTCCTCATTCCATTTAGATCTGTCAAACTCAGCTCCGTCGTAAGTAGTTGTGACAGCCAAAAAAGGAAAGAAAAACCCTTCAAGATTCAGAGCATCAAAGCCTGAGTCTCTCAGGTTATATCTTCAAGAGCCTTGCAGCAGGGCAATCTTCGTGTTGAACAACCGAGAGTGTGGCATTTAAGTGGGGACAGATGCCTACATTTACGACATAATAAACGCTCGGCAACTCTGCCCCAAATCTGCGGTGCGCACAAGTAGCATTTGAGGTCAGTTTTCAAAATGATCCCTAATTCTTTCATGACAATGTATCACTTTGCCAAAGACCCTAACAAAAGCAGTTAGCTGCCCTCATATCACACAAATCCCAGAGGCAAACGGAATGATTTCATGCATAATCTAAACAGCCATTTAGAAAATAAAATCAAATCAAGGAAAACCACGGTGAAGAAACAGCCACAATTGAGGGCTAACGATTTCCATCCATGGAAATATTTTTCTAATCTAGGGTAAGTCACGAATGGTGATGCCACAAATCAAGGCGTGAGTTGTAACAACCAACAAAGAGATAATTTGCTCTCAAAGCTCGTGGTTCTCCACCCTGCACTCTGTGTTTGCAAAGAGATAGTTGCGTGAGAAAATGACACCAGGCACGACTGAACTCGAGGTGCAAATCAAGCCTGCAAGTGACGCCAGTCTTCCTGTTGGTGGCCAAGGAGACAAGTAGATCACCTGAAAATGGCAAATGAGGGATGTCCTTTCCTCTTCCTTGTAGCTATGCAACGAATCAACGACTATTCTGTAAAAGCATGGGCCAAATAAATCCACGTAAGAAAGCAAAACGACAATGAAAGGGTGAAAACGTGTGAATTAAAATGCGAAAAAAACTAGACTACATATAAAATGCAACGTTGTTTTTATTAGCATCATACTTTTATGCTTTGCTTTCAAGGACATGAAATCTGAGTATCCTGGGCTTGCTTTGGCCGCACATATGATAAAGTTTTTCTGTCCTAGGGAGACAGTTTTTTCAGAACAATGAGCTAGCAAGAAATGCGGACATTAAACAGCAATTTTGATATTAGAAATCATTCTATGCAACATTTTTCTTTAAAAAATATAATTGTTTCAAGTTGTTTTAGTCATTGAGCTTTTGCAAATAAGCATGAAGACCCACCTGGGTGATTTCCATCATGTGGATTATGCTTACTCTTCCTCCTCCTCCTCCCAGAGATTAATGTGCTGTTGTTTACAGTTCTGTGAGGTCAGAGTGTGTCCTTCTTTACAGTATTCATCAAGGCAATCGTTGCTCATTTCTAGAACCAAATGCCAGCTGGAGGCAGGCAAGGGAGCAGTGGCTGTGTGGAGAGACCCTTCCCGGACGACCACAGTCACATCTGCACCGGGCGCCTGCACCTCTGTCCCAGGGTGCGGAAACTCGCTGATTCCTTTTAGCGACAGCGCTTCGGATAACGAGATGCTTTTCTCTGATAATTCCCATAATAGCTTCATGTTACTCCTTAGAAACAATGACATATAATGCAATCTCAAACCTAATCACAGCAAACACAGCCATTCTCTCTCAAAAGGAAAAATAAATAAAATAAAATAAAATAAAATAAAATAAAATAAAATAAAATGTTTAGAAAACTGAAAGTGTAGGATTCCCCGCGTTTCCAGTGTAAAGATTGTTAGTCCTTCGGAAAGTGACCTCCCTTCGAACAACCTAATACAAGAGACCCAAGAAGGATGACGACAAGGAAGCTCTCCGAGGCTTACGTGGGTTCAGAAATCCACGCTGAACTGTTAGATAAAAGGATTTGCCTCGCTTTGTTTTGACGTTGTGCTATTTCCTGCTAGCAAGCGTATAAACCTTGTTGGCTTTTTTTGTTGTTGTTTTTTAACTGGTTCCTGCCAATCCAAAGTAATGGCAGGGAGGAAACGTGAGGTCTACATGTTCTTAGAGAAGTTTTCCTTTTGAAGGGAGCACATCTGTGCGGCGGAGATGCAAAGGGGCCTCCGTGCACAGATAGAGGCGTTTTAAGGTGGTGACGCCACTAGTGAGACGGCAGCTGGACCCCACAGAAGGATGAGGAGGAAGAGGCTGCACCTGCCACTAGGGAACCCGGCCCAGGTGGGACCCAGGTGATGTCAGATGATTAGGACTATTATTAAGAATCTTCAGGGGGAAAATGGCACGCACCATGTTCTGGCCATAGGCCTTGTTCCTGCACTTGGAGTAGGTGTCCGTTCACCCCACGAGACAGCAAGCACAGAGGAAGGGCAACGTGACCCAGGATGTTCCAGCATCTGGTGTGGTGCCTGGCACCCACAGGCATGGATGGACGAATGGACAGACGGATGGATGTCTGGCAATGCACAGGGCAGACAGGCACTGTGTGGGGAATCCCACTGAGTACGGCTTAGATACTTAAGTAACAAAGAAGGTGACTTGCATGCCATGTACACGAGTGTGTGTGTGTGTGTGTGTGTGTGTGTGTGTGCCGCGTTCTGGCCTGCGCAGTCGTACCCCTCCACGAGAAGGGAGCAGCTTGCCCCCGGGACGGCGCCTGCTCTGTAACCCACTCCTTGGCCCGACAAAAACCCATTGGTCCGACAAAACAACATAAGGAGAGCGAAGATAATTTTGCAAGAGGTTTGCAAGCAATTGCAGCCTCTCGGGTCACAGGAGGGCCCCTGTGGAGGGCGAGAGTGGGTGATGAGGGCAGTTTATTGCCACAAAGATGCATGTGGGCCAGGGTCAGGGAGGGAAGGTTAAAAAGGGGTGAGAGGAAGGGAGGCGCCCCCATAAGTAGCATGAGCACAGGGCCAGTGCCTGAGTCCAGGCACTGGAGGGTTGAGCTGAGGACTCTCAGGCCCAGGACGCTGCGCACACAGCCCTTCTGAAGGGCAGCGGGGCACCTAACACCACCATCTGCCCCCTCCAAAGGCCCTGCCTCCTGTGCGTCTGGGATCCCGCAGAGCCCGCGGCCACCCCATGGACCCCACTCCTCACGTTGGTCTTAAGGCCCAGCTCTGCTGGAACCAAGAGGGTGGGGAAGAATGCGCAGGTAGAGCTGGGAGCTTCCTCACACATCCAAACTCTTCTCACGCGTGTCTGACCTTTGATGTTCTCACTCACACCTGGATCGAAGTGTCGTGTTACAGGACGCCGTGGTTACATGCACACCTCACCCAGTGGTTTCGGGAACCAGCATCCATCTCTAAGGGCTTCCCAAGCTGCCGTGGGTGCTAGTTCTCCAGGGCGACCGCGACGGTGCCCCACGGACGGGGGCTGACACCGCAGCACTTCACTTCCCAAGTTCTGGAGGAAGTTCGAGAGCCGGGGGCGCAGGACTGAGCCCTCCCGGCTTGCCGAGGGCAGCTTCTCCCGGTGTCCTCACAGGTCTTTCCTCCCTGTGGCCCGACCTCTCACTGTCAATTGGGTCCGCCCTACAGGCCTCGTTTTACCTTTAATCACTCTTCAAAGGCTGTCCCCAAATGCTGTCCCATCGCGAGGTGGTGGGAGCGAGGACCCCAACGTGGGAATGGTGAAGCGGACACAGCTCAGCCCACGGCCCACTCTTCTTCTTCTGTTTCTGAACAGTCAGGACTTTTTCCTCCCTTGGCAAGAAATTATCCCCACTCATAAATTCCCCTCTAAAAGCTTTTGGGGACAAGAAGCAAAAATCCCTTTTGTGGCCCCATAATTGGAGCCGCAAACAAAGGTCTACTCAGAAAAACAAGGTCTTTCCTCTAAGTAATTCCTCACCGGTTCCTTTAGAAACTACTCTAATTCAGATACAAATTTATTTCTTTTACTGCACTTCTGGTTACAAATATATAGTTATTCTAAAACAGAACTTTAAAAATTAATAAGATATTTAAGTAGAAGTCTTTACAGGTTTTAAGCATAAATTTGAAGTGTTTCCATGACATACAGTAATAACTCTCTGAAGTGAGAATGGCACTGCTAGGCCTAATCGCACTTAATGTAATTCATCAAGACACATTAACGCAACATTTATAACATATTTCAGAAGCGATGTTAATATTTCATCAAATCTGCAGCAAATAGCCTTTCGATCCATATATTAAAGTCCTAATAGTTGCCGTTGCACCAGAGGCTACCGGCAACAATAAACCACATGGAAATTAGACATTCGTCTGCAGCCAGTGCTAATGTTTTCAGAAATTATGTTGGGCTTTGGCTTCCTGACAGCTCGTTCCCATTCTCTTGCTCACGTTTATTGCACATCTTTATGGAAAAGTTAAAAATATTATAAGAGTAAAATCTTAATAGAATATAAACTGGAACAAGAACTCTTAGGAGAACGCTGCTGCAAAGAGCAGATCTGCAGCGAGGAGGCGTCTGTGTGCGGCGGCTGTTTTAGGGCCACAGATCACAGTGGGGGCTGCGCGGAGCCTTCGTGTCACCCCCTCTGCGTGGGAACCTGTGGGACGTGGGGATCAGTAAGTCTCACCCAGGACGGGCAGCGGGAGGGAGTCATTAAGTAGTTGTAAAACAATTCCTAGATTACTCTTCTACATTCGAAAAATAAAAATTATTTAGAGCCTGTTTTTCATTTATTTAAATGTGTTAAACACCATAACCCTGCATGGGGTTTGTTAGTGTCCTATAGGCAACTGGAAGGAAACATTTGCCTTTTTTTTCTAAGAAATTGTAGTTTTATGCAAAATACGTCTTGATTCAATCTTAAGAATTTTGTAGTTTTTTAATACCCGTGATAAATTCATGAGCATATATAGGTGTTTTTCTCTGTCTATTCATCTTTACAACTAAAATATTAGCAAAATTCGACTTTACCACATGGAGATGAATAACCTTTAAGGTAAATCAAAGCAGCAATAGGTAACAAGCTTTTCCTATCTTTTAAAATTTTGAATGGTTCGCAGTAATCACTTAATTTTATGACTGTATCTTTTTCAATTCAAAAAAAATGTGGTTACTTTAATTAATTTAACTAAAGTAACGTGGCTCATAGTTCAATGTGGCCTTTTCAGGAATCGCACCGTGGGCCGGAATGTGTGTGGCGCAACAGATGGAAAGCGCGGCGGATCCGAAGGCGCGGGGACAGAACAAGTCCACTGTGACTGTTCCCTCTCCCCCAGCCCTGCTGTGGTTCAACACACTTTAGAATTTGTAATTTAGAACTGTCTCCAGAGTCCACAGCATATCAAAAGGAAAAAAAATAAAATAAAATAAACACTCACAGAGGACCTACCCCATGCCAGATACCGTAAGAAGCACAATCTAATCTCAATTTATTTACCTAATACTAGAGAACGGTCTTTTGTTTTCTGCTTGTTTGTTTCGATTTGGTGGGTTCGTTCTTGTGGTTGTTATATTTTTACAGATGAAACAGCTGGGATTCCATGAGATTAAGTGATGTAAGCGACCTCGGTGGTTTACAGCCTCCATTATAGAAAGATGCATTTCCAGTTTTGGACACATTCAAAGCCTTTTAGGGCCAAGTCTGTTGATTGATGTGGTAACCACACTGGGGGATTTTGTAAACTCTGTTTTTTAAAAACTTGCTCTTAAAGAAAATACTACATGCTCACGGGGCAGTTTTGATGCCAGTTCCTTGGGCAGCTCCCCACATTCGAGAGGGTCTCCCAGCTCTGAGCCTCCAGGCGGCTCCAGGCTCCTCCTGCAAAGACCTGGCCCACCCCAGACGATGGAGCTCGGTGCAGACAGCAGGCCCACGGGTGCCCTTGCCAGCTGCCTGCTCCTTCCCAGCCTGGGGCTGTTTCCTGTCTCCCTCCTGACCCCTTGGACCCAGTTGCTACTTCTATTTTTTCCTTCGGTTTGTTTTATGTCCTTTCAAGAGAGGCAATCTTGTCTTTTTCCCAGTTTTTAGGAGTTCCCCTGAGACTCACACCCGGTGCTCTCTTTGGGGAGGGACAGCGTGTGACCTCAGCGTTCTCCCCAAGTGTTACACGGAGGGATGTACTGCTTTGAACGTGTAAGTGCTGATATTTTCAACAATGACTCAAAAATGTGTATGAACACTAAGAACAATATATACACACATTGTAACTGTGCTGGATTTGAACTTCAAAAGTTTGATTTAAGGTTCTTACGGTGGAAATTGTTAACACACAGCTCACTTGGAAGCGGCACAGGATGGCACGAAGACTTCTCTGGAGAGTGCACGTCCGCCCCCTCCCGTCGCTGCTTCCCCGAGAACAACGGCAGTGTGGCAGGAGAGGTGAGGAGAGGACACGGCTGTCTCGCTCTGGTCCTGGCTCGGTGGAGGCTTAGAACTCTCTTAAGTCGCCCAATCATGCGGTCTGAGCAGGTGATGCCACAACGTGGTCTGTAGGGAGAAAAAATAATTTCGCCCATTGTCCTCCTGGGTTCTCCAACTGGGGCCCCGTAAATTGGACTAACGAAGGATGGACTAACAGGAGGAAAACATACAAATGTATTTACTGTAAGCTTCACATGGCACAGGGGCCTTCATAAGGACGTGAGGATCCAAAGACACCATTGAACCTGAGGTTTTGACAGCAGGTGTGAGGAAGAGCGGACAGTCATGGGAACGTGGTAAGGCAAAGGGTGTGAGCTAGGGGAGCAGGTGGGGAAACCGAGCAAAGCCTGCTCCTTTGGGTCCTCCTGGCCTCAGGGGAGGAGGAGGCAGTCAGAGAGCCCCTCCCGCATCTGCAGTTGCCCACCTTACTTCAGCTTCAATATTCAGGGTGTCAAGGTGCCACATGCTGGGTGGCGTGTCAGGTCTGAGCAGTCTTCAAGACAGAAGACCCACCAGCGAGGGCTGCTCTGCGAATTCCAGGTGAAGTGTCCTCTTTGGCATGGCTTGGTCGAATGTCTAATTAGTTCTATCGGATCTGTCTTTGCAGCCCAGGTCTTGGATCAAGGAATCCTGCCTCTCCCCAACTTCTTGTGAGATGTCCCTTTCCAACATTCTCTAGCCTGAATCCCTTTTCTCAAAGATAGTTTAAATTAGTTCCCTAATTTATTACTTGTAAGCCTGTCTCAGCCTTCACTCTCTTGGTGCACATCTTTCGTAATGTTGGCGCGTTCATAGAGGTGAATTTGAATTCTGGAGTGTTCTAATGCTCTGACTAAACCTTTCTCCTCTATGCTGTTTACAAAAGCAGTCTCAATTGTAAACAATGTCTCCACGATGATCTCAAATCCTCAAACACCGCGGGTGGGAAAGGAGCCATATGAAATCCTAAGGCTTCCCAGCAACCTTCCTTGGCCACCAGGGCACAGCTGTACCGCCGCACGTGGGGTACTCTGAACAGATGGCGGAACTTTTAAGGGGGAAACACTCCATGGACAAGCACAGGTAGGATTTGGTGTCCCCCTCTCTAAAATCGAGGTGGAGGGGAGGAGAATGAGTCACCACCAGGCACCTCAACGTCACTATCAAAGCATCCAGCAGGCTGGGCAAGAGGCAGCTCACAGCCACCACAGCCCCCTCATCACTCACTAGAGAACCACAGACCACGAGTCCTGGACCCCTGAGGAGAATGCCTTCGGGTCAAACCGAGGAGCCAGCGCATTGCCTGCGCTTTGCTTCTCTTTTGTTCTGTGCTGCTTTCCATGGGAAATTTGATGCCCTTACCAGGGTTCTAGACTCTTTCAGTGCTTAAGATAATAACCAAGTTCAGTCTGATACGCCGCCCTCCCGCAGCACCGTGGACTCCAGGGGCGTCCATTATGTGCCGGCCCCTCTGCACCTGGCCCGCTCCACACAGAACCTTTCGGGGAATCTGAGAGGAAACCCGGTCCTTCCTGAGCTACATGAAAATGATCAGCTTGGTAACTCCCAAACTCTACCTGTTCTCAGGAACCTGCAAACTCTGTCACCTGTGTCTCAGCAGGTGATGTGGGCCAAGGTGGACTTCATGACCCACTCAGGCATCACAACTGTGAGGTCTGCCATTCTGTGAAAAGCAATCTTGGGGACCTACGATGGATTTAAAAAGCCTACTCTACTGCCCGAGTCTAAGGCATGTGGAGAAGCAAGACAAAGCAGGAGGAAGCGCACCGTGGAGCAGGGCCTCACCCGCCCGCAGCTGTGGGGGTGTGCGGGTGGCGGCCACCTGGGTGTCGTCTAGTCAGGGTTCTCCAGAGACAGGTTCTCCAGAGACAGAACTGTAGGATGGATGGATGGGTAGATGTAGATTATAGATGGAGAGAGACAGAGATGGTAGATGATAGATAGATAGATAGATAGATAGATAGATAGATAGAGACAAATGAGAGAGAGAAAGGAGAGGGGATGTGTCAGGGAGCAGCTCACATGCTCTGGAGGTTGGGAGTCCCACCGTGTGCCGTCTGCAAGCCGGAGACCCGCGGAAGCCCGCAGCGTGCCACAGCCTAAGGCCAAAGGCGGGAGAACCCGAGCTGTGACGTGCAAGGGCAGCAGAAGACAGGCATCCAGCTCCAGGGAGGAGCGTGGATTCGCCTTCCCCCACATTGGTGTCTCATCTGGGGCTCAGCCAACTGATGCTCCCCACATTGGGTGCTGATGCTCCCCACATTGGGTGAGGGCGGATCTGCCTTGCACAGCCCACTGATCCAAATGCCGCCCCTTCCGGAAATGTCCTCACAGACCTGCCAGAAACAGTGCTTTACCAGCCATCTGTGTGTCCCTCAGCAGTCCAGAGGTCACGGAATCCACCCTCACAGGTGCAGAAGGTTTCCTGGTAGCACGTGTGTCTCAGCCCTGAATCCACGGCATGGCATCGTTTCCTGGGACTCTCAGGTCACTCCGAGAGACAGATGGCACCACGGCTATCTGCGGACCATTGGTGTGACACAAGCTCAACAGACCTTGGGGGACAAGAGCCCTGCTCTTCACTTGCTTTATTTCGTCAAATGCTCGCGCCGCGCCCTCTGCTCCAGATGCTCCTCAAGGTGCTTCCCAATCACCGCAGCCCTGGCCTCACACCACCTGTGAGGTGGTCCCCACTCCACAGATGAGAACACTGAGGTGAGGGGGCACACAGCTAGTGAGCGAAAGATCCAGAATTCACACCCAGACTGTCTCGACGTCTGTTCTCTTAACTCGATCCCATGGTGGCCTCAGCAGGTGCCCGCTGGTCCAGGAATGGGGTCTCAGCAGAGTGGTTGTCGTCGGAACTTCCTACCTGCTGGCTGGTGCGGTCACAGCCCAGGTGGTCCCTATGTCTACTCTTTACTGTCCACCTATCACAGACACCCAGGGCAGCCAGGACGGTAGGGACCTGCCAGACTGCGGAGCTTACTCCCCACGAGCCAGGTGTCCTAGAACGTGCTGGGCGTGGAATACTGTCTTTATGTTTAATATTTTTTAAATGACCAACACCATGAACTTGAGTGTGAGATTTATACCTATCAGGTTTGGAAGCCTATTTCATTTTCTTGTCATTTATGGTCTACGATATATTCTAATATTACTTGTATTCAGTGACAAGAATAGATTAACCTTGACGGACAGTCTGGCAAATGTGTAACATAGTAAGTAATTTTAAAAATGTCGAATGAAGTGATTTGGACATGTGTTTGCAAATCATCAAATACTTGAATATTCTGAAAAAAATGCAATTCGAGTTGTTAAAATATGAAACCCACAGCCAGAGCTCACAGCACTGCCACCTCTCTACAAAGGAAGGAGTTTCCACTCTCCTGTTTTGGTGTCCCTTATGTAACTCACTGGATTATGCTTCTCTCGAGTGACCTGTGTCAGACTTCCATCTACTGGACCCAACCTGGTGATCCGTGAACCTGGTGGAGGACATTTTTCATGGTTCTGTGGACGGAGCACAAATGCAGCAGCTCTGGCCGGTGTCGTGGGGGCGTCCATGCCGATGCTGTTGCCCCAGGTCCACGGATTTGGACGCCTCAAAGAAATGATTTCCTGATTTGGGCTCGATTCCTAGGAAGCTGGTTTCCCACCTAAAAGAGCTCCATAATGCAGCCCCTGGCGCTGTCCCTGCCCCCTTCTTAGTACCTGTGGTGCCTGGGAGGAGTGAACGGCACAAGCTTTCGGCTCCCTGGAAGCTCCCAGGCTGTGCTCCGGGGAAGGTGGCATTCAAATGTGCCAGGAGAGGTCCTCACGGAGATGCTCTGAGCATGGACAAAAGGCTTCCATTTTAATGGCACCTTTTGTTAAAATTTCCCTGAACAGGAAAGAGATATTTCAGTGTTTGAAAGATTACAGACCAGGTCTCCGTCCGCACTGCACATGCACGAAGCTTGCTAATTGCCTTGCAAGGTGGCAGTAGTATCAGCAGTGAAGTTCACTGCGTGCCAGCTACCTGATTCTAGAAATGTCTTCAAACAGATGAGGAGGGATGGGAGGGGGCCTGAAATGAAAGCCCCCCACCTTTTCCTAATTATATGAGCTTAGTTGCTTTTGACCTACTGCCTTGGCACGGATTCCCTCCGTTTATGTGTATTTTTCATTCCTCCCACCAGCTCTGCAAGCAAAGCACAGAGGTTTACTGCACACTATAAATATGTAATATGAACGCTGTGCTGGCTGAGAATATTCCAGGCCTAATGACAGTCCTCAAGACGTGAGCTGTGCAGATCCTAGATATCACAGTGGCCTCAGCCAGCGCACCGCAGTCACGCTTCCGCGGAATCTATTTGAATATTTCAGCATGTCAAGCTATTTGCATGCGTGCGGGGCTAACCCACGCCTGAGATCTCTGAGTAAGTACTCCTCACAAGGCTTGCTTTGGAATCACAAAGGAAAAAAGTCAAAAGCGCTAACCGAGTGAAGAGACTGCTGCAGACAATCCACCCACTCAAAGTGCAGAAAGACACCGTCAGAAACTGAACTTGTCCTACTTTTCCAAGTCAGCTATGAAACATAAAAGTGTACTGAGCTAAACACAGTGCTGTGAAGAAAGAGGCACAAAACGTCGCTGGAGGAGCAGAGCCCACTTTGAGACGTGGTGTGTGCTGACTGCCGAGGGAGGGTTTAAATTGAGCCGCAGACCTTCCCGCCGGGAGCAGCTAATTAGAGGGGCACCGCCGTCCAGGCGCCCAGCACGCGCGAAGACTACTCGCTTGCCTGTAGTAGTGCCTGGGCGCTGCTACGCTCTATGAAACTATGTTTATGGGCATGATTACTTCTTTTCAACTTTATTTATAATTCATTATTTAGTGGAGTTACTGGTGCCATTCAAAGATACCCTTTCTTCATCACGCATGTTTCCAGGCTAATATATTATGATATAGTTTAATGTACTTGCTCAGAGGTGCTGCAAAAAAAAAAGGGGGGAAAGAAAGAAATCCTGTATTTTAATAAGATTTTTAAAAATGTATTCATCAGAGCTCAGCTTTGGTTTCAGGAATTATTGGTTTTGGACTTATTTTCCTTTGAGGGTAATTGTAGTTTCATTTCTGAGATCGGATCCCCAGCAGCTTCCTGGATTATGTAGCAGACACTAAAATATAATTCTAATATATATAAAGCTATAGATTCTTATCTCACATAACTTTTGTTTACTTTTAACACATATAATTGATGTGCAATATGCATCTGAGTGTCTGAACTAATTTGCAGGGGGCTTGATTTCCTTCGGGAGAGAGCGGAATGTGGTCTGCTGTCTGGGCCGGCATGGCCGGTGTTGCCTGTCTGCAGCCCAGAACCCACTGACTTCCGGGACTCACCTCTCCTGGCGCTGTCAGGGAAACAGGGGTCAGCTCGTAGTCACTGCTAGATTTTCAATGTACTCTGATACTTTTCAATGAAGGGTACTGATTTGCATTTCAAACTTTAAAATTGAAAGGATCTAGTCAGACCAGATCAAAGCGGAATGGGTCCGAAAGGCTGCGCTGAGATCTCCCCCTCATTTAGGATGGGCAGGGCTGCTTCAGCACGTCTTAATTCATGAGGCTGGAGTCACCCCTAGTTTCCCAAAGATCGCTTTTGTCCCTCCAGAGATAGTTACACACCTATCAGGCCACCGCGTGCCTCTCCTAGCGGGTTGCGAGTGTGCTGCGATAGACACCGTAATTCTGTTCCAATCGCAACATTCCGGGCTACAGAACGGAGCATGTTCTGAATATGCAATCGGTGGAAAAGCCAGAAACTATCAGAATTTTAGAAATGTTTATAAACACAACTTCAATAAACGTTTTTCTATCACAAAATAAAGATTAGAGAGATTGTAAATAATGAATTCAAATGTCGTCTCTCTCTTCTTGGCATTTTCTCTCTCTCATCACCTGGGCTGGCAGCCGGGGGCACCTGCCCTGTCTACATGTGAGTAGGTCCTGGTTACATCTCTTAAGTGCGCCCCATGGAATTAGTCTCTTCTCTTCATTTAATAACATCAGTGTTTCTCGATTTTCTTTGCTCTTTAAACCTTCCATCTGTTTTACAAAATCATAAAGCAGGGGAGTGAGTCGTAAATACGTGGTAGCGGAAGCAGAGGAACAGAGCCACACATTCCGCACATTCTTTGTCCTCAGCCACAGCGTAGCCACCAAGGAGCGGGACGTGATCAAACCTGCCCCCGAACCTCACGGAGGAACGGGAGGGTGGCCGAGCCATTTCCTAATATGGTGACCTGGGACGTGGGAATGGGGGGGAGGAAGAAAAAAGAAAGGAAGGAAGATACCAGAGGGTACCAGAAAAGGAAAAAAAGGAAAGAGGATAAGAAGGAAGGAAAGGAGGGAGGGAGGGAGAGGGGGCGAGGAAGAAAATAGGAGGGAAAGGAAGAGGGAAGGAGGAAGGAGGGAGGGAGGAAGGAGGGAGGGAGGGAAGGAAGAAAAGAGGCGAGAGGACCTGGGAAAGGGAGGAGAGGGAAAAGAGATCACAATGAACAGAAAGTGGCTTCATCTGGCCTTTGGTCGTGTCCGGGTCCAGATTTCACTCCCCGAAAGCAGCTGTGAGTGCGCTGAGAAAGACTGACGGGGAAAGGTAGGGGCCCGGTTATGAGAAGTAACAGAAAACCGAGAGAAAAATCTGGAGGAACAAAGTTTTGTTGAAATTACAGGGCCGGGGAGAGGCCTTCAGGGGTCCTGGACCCCTGTTCTCCACCCTGAGGTTCCTCTGCCCCTCCAGTCCTACCTTGGCCTGACCTGACGCAGGACAGCCATCCCCATGGTCCCCAAACACCACCCAGCAGAGCCACCACTGCCCCTGGGAGCAGACGCTCAGGGCAGAGAGGACGGGAGCCAGAGGCGGAACCACCGCGGTGACAGCCCATGGGCACCCAGCAACGTGCAGGATGTGGAGGGGACTATTGGGTCAGGCTGAGGGTGTAAAATTCACTTGGCGAAAAGCTTTTCAAAGGTGAAGATAATAAACACGAGCCCCAGGAACGGTACGTTAACTCCTCCGACCCTCCCGTGCATTTGTGCGGCGGCTGCTGCCATTGCAATGCCCATTTCCCAGACTAGAAGACCAAGGCAGAGAGACAGCGGGCAACTTGCTTTAGATGATGAAACTGGGAAGGGGCCCAGCTGTATGGGAATTCAAGTAGTCTGGCCCGACTTGAAAAATACTGAAATAAATATCGAAATGATGGAAAATACAGTGGTTGAAATAAAAAGCACAACAGATGACAGAGTAGGCAGAACAGATACAGGAAAGGCAGAAAATCAGATTGAGAAACTCTCCCAGAGGGTATCAGAAAAGGAAAAACAAAAAACACGAAAGGGAAATTATGAGTTAAGGGGGATAAGGTATGTTCGTATTCACTTCATAGAAGCGAAAAAAAGGGTAAAAAAAAAATCATTGAAAATTTTTCAAAATAGAAATGAGAGATGTCATTACAAGTGCTCAGACGGGCCACATAGGTTAAAAAGGCAAAACCCACACTGCATATTAATATACTATAGAGAAATTTAAGGACAGCAAAGGCATAGAGAAAATTCTCCTATCTTCCAGGGAAAACCGCAGATCACCTTTGATGCAATGCGGGGACAGGAGAAGTCTGCGTCACACCTCTCAGCAGCAACCCTGGGTGCAAAGAGGTAGGAATGAATTATTCTAAACTAATGAATGTGGGGAGAACCTTTGAACCTAACATGGTGCATTCAGCCAAATTCTTACTGAAATGTGAAAGGAAATCAAACATATGTTCAGGTACACAAACATTAGAAGATTAATTACAGAAAGATTCACCTTGAAAACAGTCTTGAAGGAAGACCGAATAATTAATCCCAGAGAGTTCTGCAGGAGCTACGGAAAGTAAGGCTGATCAGATAAGTTAGCAAAACTTTTATGTAAAAGGTAAGAACAAAAGAAAAAGAGAGGAGTAAGTCCATATTCACCAGAACTAAAATTGCGAAATTCTTCGTGATATGAACACGCAAGAGGCAGAAAGAGAAGCAATCAAAAAATATAATAATTTGCTGCAAGTCTTCTTTCGTTAGGCGGAAGATACGTATATCTTACAAATAAGATGAAAGAAATAGCACAGGAATAGAGAAATATATCACTTTGGTGAAACAAAAGCCTCAAATTTGTTACGATGCCAATTCTCAAGTTGATCTATCGATTCGGTGCAAACAGGATCAAAATCCCAGAAAATTGTGTTTTTAAGAAATAAATAAGCTGGGGGATGGACAGGCTTGAAGCTCTGACTCGGGTGGGACAAAGGCAATATGTGTAACCCAAACATTTGTACCCCGAAATATGCTGAAATAGATAGATAAGCCGTTTTTAAAATCTATATGGAAATGTAAAAGATACAGAGTAGTGAAAACAGTCTTTAGAAGCAAGAATAAATTTGAGGGACCAACACTCTGTCTGCAAGACTTACTGCAAAGCTGGGCCTGAAACCCCAGGTGCAAGGACAGACAAGAGACCGGGATGGAAGGATCCGGAGAGGGGGCGCAGGAATGGCTGTCACAAACGCTGCCCATTGATTTCTGTCCCTGGTGCCCAGTCAGTCCAACGGGCAAAGAAGGTATTGTTAACAAATACTGCTGGGACAATGCAAAGCCAGATGGGGGGAGATGAACCTGGACCTCATCTCACTGCAACGCGGATATTAATCCAAGGCCAGTCATGGACCTAACAGTGAGGTCAAAAATCATAATACTTCCAGGGGAAGGGATAATAAAATACTTTTACAGTCTTGAGGTAGGCAAAGTATTCTAGGAAATGACACAAAAAGTAGGACCCACGGAAAAATGAAACTGATTACTTTGACTTCATCAGATTTTTTTAAAAAATGACTAATCAAAAGATACCATGAAGAAAGTCAATCGATAAATTACAAATTTGGAAAAAAACTGTAGCACATACATCTGATATGCATATAAAACTTTTTTAAGTTTGATCAAAAACAGATACACTCAATTTTTTAAATGAGCAGAAGATTTAAACAGGCAATAAACAAAAGTAGAGGTATAAACAGCCGATAAGCACAGGAAAAGATGCTCCGTAACATTAGTCATCAAGGAAATGAAAGCTGAAATTTCCGTGAGCTACCACTCGCGCCCGCTGCGAGACTAAGAACGCTGGTGGCAGGTGCGTCACGGAGGAGGGACGGCTGGCAGTCGGGACGTCACCAGTGGAGGCGCGAGATGGCAGGGTGCCTCGGAGAGCGTGTGCCAGGGTCTCAGCGGCTAAGCCTGCCGGTGCCCTACGACCCCGCGAGCCTGCTGGTGGGTTTTCACTTGAAAGAAATGAAAACATATGATGAAAAATAAACCAGACACAGGAATGTTACAGTAGCTTTATTCATAACAGCCCAAACTGGAAATAACCCAAATATTCACGAAAAGGAGAATGGATTATTAAAAATTATTATTTATATATTCATAGAGTGGAATGTTATTTAGCAATAAGAAGCACAGCACAGATAATTATAAATATGAATAAATCTCAAAACAATAATGTTAAACAAAAGAAGCTGGACACAAAAGACCTTACACTGTAGAATTATTATAATTTTTTTAATCAGGAGTACACAACTAGGAAAAGCCATCTATAGAAGTCAGGATATTGTCATCTCTGGGGATAGGACATACTGACTAGGAGTGACCTTGAGGGTCTCGGGGCAGTGCAAAGGTTCAGTGTCATGTTCAAGGTGGCGTCTACAGAGGTGTAAGCAATTGTCCAGACCCACCCAACTAAAGACATAGACTCATGCATTTTCTTGTAAGTTAATTTTATCTCCATTTAGAAAGATCAATTTAATAAACATAATTATGGGTTTCTGATATTACGAAACCATCATGAGCACAGAAATGAAATGCATAATTTTTACTCATAATTTAAACCAGATATGTTCAATAAGAATGACAAAAGGGAAATGAAAAATGAACAAGCATAGTAAATTGGACACGTACATTTAAGACAAATGAATCATACTGTAGCAGTAGTTACAATAAATGAATATTTGTTAAGTTGAGCAACAGAAAAAGCAAGAATCCCAGGTTGGATTAAAAAAAATCCATCATTCCAAAAGAATCAAGAAAGGTTAAACAGAAGAATGGACAATATATACCATAAAAATATTACCCATAAAAATCTAAAATGACAACTTTAATTTTGACTAAATAAATATCGAAACAAAATTGTATTATGGAAAAAAAGAAGAATGTGATACTAATAAAAATAACATGTAACCACTGAAAACATGTATGTGCTTAGCAATGCATCCTCAAAATACACAGAAACACCTGACAACCTGGGGAGAGAAATAGATTTTAACCCACCCCTTCCTCACCTGCAGGAGACAGAAATGAGCAGTGACAGAAACTATACGAATAATGCAATTAATAAACTCAAATGGTCAAATTTGGAACTCGCAGCCTCGTGAACAAGGGACCGTCTCTCCCGTGCCCAGCGCCTGCTCACGGCTGCTTCTGACCTGTCTGCAGTGAGATGCGGATACAGATCGAGAGCATTTAATAAGTTGTGTAACAATTTTTTATTGTGAGACATACAGTTACATAATACTTTCTCTAGTCTTTCATTGTATTGAATTTTGAAAAATAATTGTTTGAGACAGATTGGAAATGAACAAAAACTAAAAGGAAAAAAACTGGTCCTTTCCCACAAAAGGAAGAAGTGCTACTTTTGAGCCTGCAAGGAAGGGTCACATATAATCACTGCACATTAGACCACAGATGAATCCTCAAGAAAATGAAAAGACTAGTATCACAAAAATGTGTCCTCCCACTACAGTGAATAAAACTAAAACTTCATTAAAAAAACTCAAAATTCCTCTACTTCTAGAATTTCAACACATGCTGTAAAAGAAATGATAAAGGAAATTGTGAAATACTTAGAACTGAACAACATAAAGCATTATATTTAAAAATGCGTGGGACACATCGAGAATCGTCTGTCAAGCAGAATTTATATGTTAAAAAACATTTTCATGAGGCAAGAAAAATTGAAAACAAATGAGCTAATTGAAGGCAAAATATGTTGAATTTATTACATTAAAATAGAGAATTGATTTTAATGAAAAACACATGGGCGAAGTTAACAACAGATTGAGAGACTATATTTGCAATATCTAAACCCAACAAGGGACCATATTATCTAGAATATGCAAGAAATGACTATAAATCAAAAAGAAAAAAACACAATAGATATGGAGACAAAAAAAAAATTAAAAGGCAATTCCCATGCAGGGGGAGCCCAGAGGCCGACAGGACATGAGAAGAGTCTCCCATCATTGGTGAATAGAGAAATGAAAGTCAGAACAGCAGGGAGATCTCACTTTGCAGCCCGCAGCCGGGCAGGGATCAGAAAGCTGCATTGGCAAGTGTCGTCAAACGTGTGGGAAAAAAACACCTTGGCCCGCGGGGATCCTGGGTAGAATCACTACCTGCTGCAGGGTGAGATGACCACCCGCCCTCCTGAGTTAAAATCAAGGAATGCGAAAGCAGAGAGTGGAACTGACCAGGGGCTGGGGGTGGAGGGAAGGGGAGATGTTGGTAAAAGGTATAAACTCTCAGTTAGACAAAAAGGAGAAAGGTTTTTTGAGGTCCATTGCACAGCATGGCAACATAGGTAATAATAATAGATATTTCAAAATTGTTAAGAGAGTAAATAAATTTCAAATACTTTCACCGCAGGAAATGGCAAGTATTTGAGATGCTGGATATGTTAATCAACTTGATTTCATCCATCCACATTGTAGATGCGTATGTCATCATTGCATAGCACCCCATGTATGTACATAATTATCATTTGCCAATTTACAATTTTAAAATATATTAAAATCAATAAATAGAGTTAACCTATATCTATTGTCTGACCCAGTAATTTCGCTCTCAGAAACAAACAACAGAGAAAACACAAGGACACACGCACAGGAATGTCTCCGTGACGTCTTGTGCAGGAACAGGGAGTTGGGAGAATCCAGCTGTCCCTACTCTGAGGAGAGATGAGTAAAACAGCACATCACACACCATGGAAAAATGAGCAGTCAGATGCCAAGGACTGCAAGGATATTCTGCAACACAGAGAAGTATTTAAAGTTGAGCACTAAGGGGGAGAAGCAAAAAGCAGAAAGAGGCCTTCTTTCAGTGCTCGTGTGTGTGCTGAGCAGTGGGATGCTACTCCAATGCGTGATTGTGCGAGAAGCCACCAGACTGTCCCACAGGGCTGCACCGTCTTGCCCACCCACCAGCAAAGCCACCAGCGCCAACTAGAACACATTCCTGCAAGACGGCAGGACGGTCTTCGTGAGGTCACCCAGCAGGAGAAAGGTCACTCCTCCCCCCTGCGGGGCCGCAGGGTGGGAGGATGCGGGCAAGGGAAGGGGATCTACATACGGGGACAGGCCGTGGGGGCTCCCGGACAACTGACGGCGCTGAGTCAGGAACCGAGGGGTTTGAGTGATGGGGCACGGCACCCCAAGGAGCCAACACCAGAGCTGGCCCTTAGCATCGCCCGATTTTGTGAGACGGGACGCAGCCAAGCGCAGTGGACGTGGGAGATTCGCCACAGTGGGATGTTGCCTCCCAGCAGCGTGGCCACCATTCCAAGTCACCCCCGGTCACTGAACTCCTTGCCTGTGCGGGAGGAGACTTGGAGAGCCCGTTCTCTGAAAAGCTGTGTTGAGAAGTGATTCATTATATGCATAAGAACAAATGAAGCCTCTGAAATATCTAATATGATCATCGTCTCCTCTTGTTTAGACTTTTTCAAACCATCTCCCTGTCAGGTGACAAGAGCATGGCAGCAGCTAGGGAAACAAATGGTAGGAACCAATCAGTCATAATCAGACATTTGAATTAAGTGATTTACATGGCAGCGTTACTTCCTTCCCTAATCCTAAACTGCTCCCTGCTTCATACGGATACGGCTTTTGGAGGGACTGGGAAAGCGTTTATGAGGAAGGGCGGTAAAACCAATAATTTGTTTATGTGGACATTTTTTCCAGAACAGCACACTGGGGAAACATCTCCAAAATTAAATAGTGCAAAGGCAATAGCGGCGCATTTGTTTCTCTCTCCACTACAGATGCGTGTCAATCACAAATCGCGCCACGTGAAAGGCAGCTCTGGAGCCAGCAAGGCAAAGGGCCCCATGCCGCAAAAATGCAACCTTGCACCCCGTGGCTGCCGTCTCCTCTCCAGGACCATGGCGAGCTCGGGGACATCTCCTGGCAGGTGAGGCACACGGAACACAATTCTCCGCCACCAAGAGGACGTGAGTTTTTCCTGGAGCCTCTTGGTGGGCTCAGATGGGAAGGCCGGCTTGGGCCGGACCGTGCTGGGTGTTTCCAAGACTGTCCTGCTCTGGCTGAGGAACGGCCCCCGTCCTGAGGCTGGACACGCGGCTGCCCACTTGTACCCCAGAAGGAGGAGCTGTGCTCTCCTTGGGAGGGGAGAGTGGGACGCAGGGGGTGGTGCCACACACTGCCTTCCTCGTCCCTGCGCTTGTAGGATGTGCGGGTCACAGAGTCAGGCCTCACACAGGAAATCAGAGTGCAGGATGTCTGCGGCCCTGGCGGTGGGATTGGGCCGAGAACTCCTCTGGCGTGTACCAGGCACAGTGGCAGCAGAGGGACGTGCTGCTGGCCGGCGAGCCCGGCACGAATCGCTCCAGCCTGATACCTCGGCAGGAGGCTGAACATCTTCCCGAGGGGCTCCAGCACCGGCAGGGCCAACGGGAAGGACCAGAAGGGCTTAGGAGCTGCGCAGCGTGAACCTTAATGAGAAGACGCGCTTTTACTCGGAGCTGTGAAATAGCTAGATAAGGAATTGTAACCTGGTGTAGATGGAATCACACTTGTCCAGTCTTTTTTTCTAACTCCCTTCTTTCCGGTAAACAAAACAAAACTACCTCAGGAGACGCAGTTAATTACAGAATGTGCTGTTTTACATGTAGTAAAATTTCAATTAATAAAAAAGTTAAGGAGAGGGTGATCTTCCCAGGAACGGATTAGCTGCTCAGGAGACGATTCAGCAGAAACTGTTTCACGTCAATCTCACTGCTGAGAACGTTTCTAAAGCACACGAATTCTACCTCCTTGCTCTCTGAGCAGCGCGGCGTCCAGCAGGAGTGTCTGAGACGGTCCTGCATTCACTCGCTCGGCGGAAGGCAATCGAACGTCTGCTCCGCAGCAGGGACCCTGAGGAGCTGCTAAGATGCGGAAAACAACAACTTAGTTAACAACATAAAACCACAGTTTGATGTGTGACCTCCTAAGACGGCCCCTGCTCCTTCATGGACAAATTCGGGTCCCGCACAATTAGTGGTTAGGGTCCACATACTGCATTTTACTCCTCGCTTTTTTATTTGACAGTCGGGATTTATCCTACCTGGTGTCCCTCTGTGGATTTCTTTGCTGGTTGACAGCATTTCCCGTCCCTGCTCCCCAGCTCAGGAGTTCGGTTTACCTTCATCCCTGCCTTGCTTCTCTGTTCTTTCCTCACATTTAAAACAAAACACTGATGTATTTAAAATATGCAAACGAGACAAGTATTTTCTGCAGCAAGTTGTTCTACTTTTCCCACTGCCCTCCC
>CAUYSK010125945.1:0-31166 GCA_963575035.1 Avahi laniger
AAAATGTGGTATATGTATACCATGGAGTACTATTCAGCTATAAGAAACAATGGTGATATAGCACCTCTTGTATTCTCCTGGATAGAGCTGGAACCCATTCTACTAAGTGAAGTATCCCAAGAATGGAAAAATAAGCACCACATATACTCACCTTCAAACTGGTTTTAACTGATCAACATCTAAGTGCACATATAGGAACAACATTCATTGGGCAGTGGGCAGATGGGAGCGGGGAGGATGGGATGGGTATATACATACATAATGAGTGTGATGCGCACCGTCTGGGGGATGGACACGCTTGAAGCTCTGACTGGGGGGGAGGGGGGAAGGGCAATATACGTAACCTAAACATTTGTACCCCCATAATATGCAGAAATTAAAAAAAAATCCAGAAGTATTCATAAAGGTATCTTTTCCATTCATTTTGAATCATATTGGAATTTAGGAGATTCAGGTCCATATATTTGTATTCATTTATATTAATCCACTAAAATGTTATTGGTAACTGATTGCTCTGTAGCAAGTCATTGCATTTGAAGCCATTTGTAAAATGAACCTCTTAGCTTTCAAACAAAAAGTTTTGTTTTGCCAAGAGTAAAACTCTTGAACACAAACACATCACAAATAGACTTTTCTTTAATGTTCCAAATGTGATTCCTTTGCTTGCTGTTTCTATTTTCTGCATTTGTATGTAACTTGTACTTTAAGGAATAAGGCAGATATGGGATAATTTTTTTTCTTGCCCTATTCTTTGTTTCCATCCTTTTCTTCCACATTAGAGAGTCTGTGAAAATAGATGGTACAAAAATCAAAATGTTCAGTGGCCTGGCATGACTACAACCTCCAAATTGAATTCAACGAACATTTATCCAGCATACGCTAATTGCTTCACATATTAATTGGGAAACTATAGTATTCTAGGTGCTTCATAGTATAAACTTACAGGTGCCTCCTATCGATCAGAGTCCAAAGCTGAATTAGACACTGTTCCTATTCTCACATCGTTCACACAAATTAATCTACCACCACGTATGATATGTGAAATAAAGTGAATATTTTACTGCTATACTTCCAACTGAATATTTAGATATTTCCTCTTGGGAAGCTTGTTCCATTTGCCCCCGAGTTGGATTATTTCCATTGTCTTTAAAATGTTCTTGGGTTGAGATCATGCAAGTCCTAACAAGGAATGAGTTCTCCAGAACTGTCAATATGAAAAGGCAAGTAATTCTGTGCTCTGTTTTAATGTGTGAAACCTCAAAATGTCATTTTTCTAGTTCTCTGGGTTTCAGTTTCCTCCTATGTAAATAAGGATGTTGGACTTGGTGACAGCAACTACTCTTGCACAATTCTCATTCTATTATTCTATTTAGACAGCTCATGTTATCACTGGACACTTCTGCATAAGAATCTATGAAACAAATTTGTTGGAACCAACCTTTTAAAATGCCTCTGTCCTACAACATATTGTCATCCTCCCACAGGCAATAGAAATTCTTTTCTGGTCATGAAAGAATTAATGTATTCTCTCCTTCTTGTTTTCAGCAGTTCACATCATCTCTGATGACATTTAGGCTATAAAAGCTCTCAAAGATTCCCAGGGAAAAATGCTAATTTGTGCAGGGACTGCAAAAGGCTTAAATTCCATGTGCATACAGGATTATCTCTACATCTATGTTCCCATATACATGCATGTCTGTATGTATTCATGCCTGTATGGGCAATGCATATATAACTTATTATATGCTAAGTGCCAGGACTGTATTAAATGTTCTGTTCATTTTCACATATAATCCTCACAACAAACCCAAAAGATAAATATTGGTACAGTTTTCCAGATAAAAAAACCGAGTTTTATAGATGGATAACAATTTATCCAAAGTCAACAGTGAGAAAGTGACGGAACTAGAATTCAAAGTCTGGTTTATCCAACTCTGAAGACACCAACAATTTATATACATATAAATATAGGGACATGTGAGTTATAAGTTGTTGGAAACTGAGCTATCAAGAGATAATTGCAGGAATGTTTGTTTCAGTAAGAAATATGCCAACCCTGGAGGCATCAATTTGTCCCTGAAATATTACACTAAAACTCTGCCATCCTTATGCTGATAAAGAAGGCATCTCTGCGAAGACTAGCCAGAATTGGAGTATAATCATCAAAAAGTTACATATTATACATTTCTCACCAATTAATAATTTTCCCTCTTAGTAGCAAGACTGTTGTAACTAACATAATTACCATGTAATGGAAATTTAACATTTAGGAAAGCATTTACCACAGCTTAAATTATGAGGGTGTTCTCATCCTATACTTCCTTTAGTAAAAATTAAGCAAATCTCATTTCACATGTCTAACACCAACACACAAAATAATGACAAAATCTAGGTCTTACGTGAAGCAGCATGGATATATTTCTTGTTATTCTGAAAAAAATATATAACCAAAAAATAAATTACTTTGGACAATTGGACATATTCACCTAATACAGTTGGTGTCCCCAAAGTAGCTTGAGCTATCCAAACAATGCTATTAAATTAACAGGCAGATTTTAATTTCGTTACTTAATATTTTATTGCTAACCTAGGAGTTCGATACTATCCTACTCCAGGAAATATGTCTATTTATCATGAGGCCAGAAAATTTGAGACAATTTTAATGTTAGCCTAAGAAACAAACAATAATTTCCATATAATAGCTAATATGTTTAGTTTTCTATGCAATTGTATCTGTATGGGTTATTGATAGAGATTTACCTAGCCATAAACATTGTCTTAGAACATAAGAAAAAAAATTTTTTTAAGTAGAATGTTTTACTTCCAAATTACTAAATTGGTTATCCAAAGGACTTTTGCCATTCAGAAGGATGAAAAATATTCTAAACATACACATCAACTTTTTAATATGAAGTCTAACCAGAAGGGTGGTGATGTGTTTTTTTTTATAATTAGGAAAGTGTTGCCCCCACCTGCTGTTATATCAGGTGACCTTGGGCAGGTTGATCAGTCTTTAGATCAGACTTTCTCAAAAACAGGCAGAGACACAGTTGGAAATCTATCCCATTGCTCTCTATCCTTTCCCAAGTTTTTTGGAATCTTAAGATTGGATGGAGTGGGGCATACAGATTTCAAAAATCATATTGAACATTATAGTAGATTTAAAAAAATGAAAAATCTTAAGACAAAATTACAGACTATAAAAATTGGTAAAATCTCAACTGGAGGTAATATTCACAGATTTTGTGGTTTTTAACATATTTAGGAGGCTATCACATTTTTAATAGCCATGGATATACATGGACTTAAGAAAAGACTTTTTTGAGAAACATGACATTAAATGACTTTTAAACCAGTTCTAAACATTGTCTATACTATGGCTTATGATTAAGGTTATACACCTTCATTCCTGAATATACTATTGGATCCTAACTGGGCTGCTTTGGGTTTCACTCTCAGAGTTTTGCAGGAATTTTGGAGTGCTGGCCAGATGAAGAAATATGTTTTGCTGGAAATTCCAGAGATGATTCTAAAACTCTCCTGAAAAATAGAGCATGTAGGAGATTTTAAAAGAGATAACATCTGCCAGGGAAATAATATCTTTGAGATACCTCTGACTAATAAGTCTGTGTGTCATTTGAAAGTGAAAGGAAAATAAGATCTAGAAGCCCAAAATATCACACATGTTTTGGTACCTAGTATTTTGGTGTGCTGGGTCTGGTCTGACTCACACTGACTTGCAAGACTCTATTATTCACATCTCTACCCAACAGCTTGGAATCAGCCATGATAGGAGTTTTTATACCACCGAAATTAGCAAATGCTACAAATAGAGCCTCTCATCTCTACTCCCCACAGTTATTAAACATTTACTAACATTTATGGAGACGAAAAGGAGGACCTTTTAAGGACCTTTCTTTTTGAGTTTTCCATGTAATAAAAATGCCATGGTTTACAGTTTGTTTTATTCAATAACTTTCTCAATAATGTTTATATGGTGGGGATTTTGTTCTCAACCTCAGTGAGGATGAATCAAACCACATTTGGAACTCTGCATGTGCTTGTCTTTGCTGCCTACAGAAAAGATAGCACAGGGTAGAGAGCTTCTCAACAGGGACAAACCACATCATGAAAAAGATTCATGAAGCAGATGCTGGGAGCAGCCTCCTCTGTGGACTGGAATCAGGCAGGCAGGCAGATTAACAGGTCCTACCATACCAGGGAAGGAAATGTAGGCAAAGTAAAAGGAATTCCCGAATTCAGAGAACAGGTGGTAAACTTACGGGAATTTTTAGCCTGACAGGTGGTAGAAGTTGAATTCAAAAGATTTAAAGAAATTAAAAAGTTGACAGCAGTACAAAGGAAGAAAACATTTTAAACATATTCTTCATCTCTGAGGAGGTTGTTTAGAATAAATGCCAACCTTTTGAAAAGCTATGCTTCTCTTGCCAAAAGAAAATAGATGCATGAATTCCTATGGTTTGTATGTTGAAATGTGGTTAACCTTTTCCTGGAACATAAAATTAAGAAGCATCATCTAGAATTAAACACACCTTTTATAACCCTTGGACATGATAATAATCTAACACCTCTGCATGAGTAATAGATGATTTTTTTTTCCCAAAATCAACAACCAACCACTAATACTTGGCTGGCCTAGGAAAGACTTTAAGGTTTGAGTATACTGGGACAGGATTATAACAGCTAGTATTCCAGCTAACATGCCCACACAAGACAAATGTGTGCTTTTGGAGAAAATAACCAATATGTGCTTGAAGACAGCGTTTTATTCTATTTAATCCGTCCCATAAATCACCTCTCATATCTGCAGAATTATGTACTGTTTATCTCTCTAAAATAGCTCTATCTGCATCCTGATACATAGTATCCACGCAGGAGAACTTTCTGTTCCCATCAAAACCTGATCGGGAAGAGAATATACCAGATTTGAATGAAAGAAGAATGGGGAAATAACCTAAATGCCCACAGGTATATTTTTAAGACCTTAGCCCAGAAATGGCAGAACATTCAGAACAGTTAGCTCCAGTTTGTATGTAATGGAGTTAGAGCAAAGTGAGGCCAAACAACAAAGCCAAAGTGTGTATGCAGGTTGCTAAAATCCAGCGTATCAAACCGATATAATGCTCTGGTCCACAGCGTTTCCTCTTGGCCTAGTGGCTGATGACACATTGTCTAATAAGGTGGCAAGAGGGAAAATAACTCCAAGCCTCCTCCTGCTGGCAAACAACAAGACTACTCTCTATTTTCCAATTCCATCTATGATGTGGTTCTCAAACTTGACTGCACATTGAAATCTTTGGGGGAGCTTTAGAAACTAATGATGTCTGGCCCCAACCCCAGAGATTCTAATGGAATGACTCTGAGGTTCAGCCTGGGCATCAGGGTTTTTAAATGCTTCATGGTTAATTTTAACAGGCAGCTAAAGCTGAGAGTCATTGATTTAGAGGCACTAACAGACTGTCTAAGTGGTGCTTCACAAATTCTACTTCAGTAGGTCTGGAGTGGAGCTTTAGCTTCTACATTTCTAACAAGCTCCCAGGGGATGTTTCTGTGGTTTGGGAACCAGATTAATAGGGCTTTTCATCAGTGGCCATACTGAAGTTCCTGAAGCAGCATCAATATCACCTGGAAACATGTTGAGAAATACAAATTCTTAGGCCCAACCTCAGACCTGCACTCTAACAAGCCCTCCTGGTGATTTTGATGTGAGCTAAAGTTTGAAACCACTGATCAGAGCCTTGTTACTCAAAGTGTGGTTATCAGACCAGCAAAAGTAACATCACCAAGGAGTTTACAAGATTAATGAAGGATTTTGAGCTCCATTCCAAACTTACTGAACCTCAGTCTGCATTCTAATGACATCCCAGGTGATCACTATGAATATTAAAATATGAGGAACACTAGAGTCTTGACAAATTTCCTCTTCAAAATCCTTGCCCAGAACTGAGGATAAAAAACCTCATTTGAAAAACAAATCTAACAATATTGATTATAATTGTGATAATATTTGGTAGGTTTCTTTTTGATCACCAGAAAAAGAATCATTTTTATAGTGACAAGTTTTAAAATATGGAAAAGCCTAACCAAGTAAATGGAAATCACCTCTGATCCTACCACGTAAACTATTGGTAACTGTTTATTCTTCCATCCAAAGACTAGTTTCTAAAGGAAAGAAAACCAAGTTATTCAAAGAGACAATTTTATCCTGTTCAAAACAGAAATATATAGCAATATTTTAACTGAAACTTAACACTCATCAAATTTAGCCCAATGTGGCAAAAATATGAGTCTTTAGTATAATGTTGGTTACTTAAGGAGATAACATCACATCCGGTTCCTATGACTGTCTTGGGAAAAGGAAAACTCTTACCGTGATTCAGAATGTTGAAACCAAGCCATTTTGTTCTACTTCTAAGTTAGAAGGTCAGAACTCACAGATTTAAAAATACCAGCCAGTAATGAAAAACAGGGCGGCCTCATTGAAGTTACCAGCAGTGAAGAAATGCCCAGAAAGTTGAAACATCAATGTGTACTGGTGACCTTTACACAGAATAAGTAAATAGTTTGGAAGAAGTAACGCACATGGATCTCAAATTGTATTTTCTTTCAACCTGTAACAGATCGGCTTGTTTTCTGTCAGAGGTCAGATTGTTAAAATTTTAACAAATTTGCCTGCTTAGAATTTCTATGACCAGAGCTGTGAAATCAGAAGCCTAGCAAAATAAACTGAATGCTTTCTTATAGGAACTCAAGAGTCCTGGCTTCTTTGTAATAAACCAGAAGAGTGAAAACTAAGAATTTAAACTTTTTTAAAATACGGTTCTTTTTTTAGAAAACGACTAAGGTATTCAGCAGTCACTGCCCATTTTCTTAAATGACTCCAAACTCCATCAAGACTTTCCGCTTAGCTGGGTGAACGTCTTTTGCACCAAATCCCAATGTAGGAATGAAACTACACAGGTGTCAACCAACATTGGAATAGGAGCAGGGGCAACAAGTCATATTGTTTCTACACAGAGAAAAATACACTGGACACAGGACACAGTGGTGGGAGTACAGTAGTTCAAGAACTAAAAGATGGAGAATTTGGTGGGAGAACCAGGACTGAGACATTATAAGAGAAAAGACATGTGACAGGCAATGCCTCTCAGAAAGGCACCAAGGAGAACGGGTTACAAAGTAGTGTTAGAAAAAGAGGTCACTGAGTCTGCTAGAACCTGTGAAATTGATCGATGACATTATAGCCAATACAAATAAAATTACTTATGTGGCCATTTGATTATTATTACTTCAATACAAAAAAATATAATGTTACATAGTTTCTCTCTAAATTTGGAGGATATGTTTCGGATGGTCTAACTGACATCCTGGCCACATGACATGTATAATACTCTTGAAAACCAAAACTAAGGCAGCACTAGAGGCTTGGTGACAATCAGGAGAGAAGTGACATTGATATAAAATGCTACATGACAAAACTACGCGTGATTTTAGCATGAATTCCAGCTTGAAAGTTCCAAGGGTAGGTGTTTTTATGTACTACTGAGGACCAACTGACTTTACTCAGAGAACCTTAAAGTTAGTAGCAGGGACATATTTATTTATTATGGTCAATATGAAGGTTACCTAGTATAAAATTGGAGAAACATAGAAAGGTAAATTATGCAAATGGAACAGAAATATTATACCGACATTGTTTAGAAAAATCTATCAAGCCCTCATGTAACTTTGGCAACTGGGGAGTACTTTCCACATTGTTGCCCTATCCATTTGTGTTTCTTTTTGTCACTGAAAGAAATCAGAAAATTTTACTTATTTTACAGGAACCTATGATCCCATATTGTGATAGCAAATGTTTTAAACCTTTGATATTTGGCAAACTTTCCAAAATTTGACTTTCAAATTCTATATTCAGTCTTTTATGCCTCAAACTACTCTATGATTTGGATAATAGAGCCCCTGTAAGTCCAAGAGAAATATTTTAGGCTTATTTGGCATGTTAAAATCATACAGGAGGCATTATCAAAGATGAAATGGTGTCTAACTTCCTGTCTGATTTATATAAACATGTTATTAATATGTTCCAAAATTGTATGAAATTCCTAAAGTTCTGATATGTCTTGATATATGTTATCAGTAATAATGACTATGTTAAATCGTTGTGTTCCTCAGAAATAACAATTTCCTCATCAATTGTGTTTTTAACCATGGCTGTTCTAAGGTTTTTGTCATCCACAATTATTATTATACATTGATTCTTCTCAAAAAGCAGTTTATAATCTGCTACAGTCCAAAATTTGCCTAAGAAAATTCATGGAAAGCACTCTTAAATACATAACTTTGGAGATCTTTGATAACTTTGGAGATCATACCATCGGGGGAAAAAAGCAGACTTCCAGGACTCTAATTAAAAAGCTGATGTGTTCATAAGGATCACTAACCAAACATCAAGCAGAACAAGAGTATTACATAGGACTAAACAAATAGAGGTCTGAAAAAAGTATGATTTTTGTTTGAAATAGTACTGATTCTTTTTGTTTTGTTTTCCAGAGTCAAGAAAATTTTTCTTTTGAGCCATTTATAGGTTACAACAAATTGGGTAAAGTATACGTCTGTGAGCAAAATCTGAAATATTTGTCTCTGCCTGATTTCTCTGGAATTTGAAAACTATTTGTGAGTATCCTTAATTTATGGCAATATAGTTATTTGCGTAAATTCAGTAAGAATCTGATTTCTTTTGTAACAGGACACAATTGGAGACATTGGTTATTTTACCAAGGCTTTGACTGAAATGGCATGTTTTCAGATATGACCAGATTGCTTTGACGAATTGAGGTTAACTTTAAAGAGCCAATTAAAAGGCCCTTGGAAAGACTGGCCTGGTATCTTGTCTACACAGTTTCTTTACAAGGTTCCTAACCTGTGGTAAATGAAGAATATCACTTTCTGACAGGCCCAGGAACCTCAAATTATTTTGGTACCTCAAGAAGAGAGGCATTTATCCAATTCAAACAGGTATCTGCAGGCACAGATAAATCCTTAGTTTGTCTAGCCCCAAGAGACTTTTGAAAGTCTAATTTGAGATTCCTTATGAAAAAAGTTCCAGCAAAGCCAATTTATAAGGAGCCTGTATGACCAATCACTATTCTAGGTGCACTTCATGCAAACAATCAAACAAGTAGAACAAGACTAAAAACTTATTTTGCAAATAAATTTTCCCTACTATGATTTGTCTTAGTTAGAAATGGGGGACTGCACAGAGAAAACTGATCTTTCAAAAAAAAAAGTAGAGTACACCTGTTATTAGATTCTCGCTGTATTGTTTTTGAGTTTTTATTGTTCCTGGTTACAGGTATCCAAACTAACATACTCAAATTTTTCTGACTTAGAATCACAAGATATTAAAACTGTATTTTTCTTAAAGCCCTACAAACTTAAGCTAGACACCTTAAACTTTGGAAGAAATAACAGCAACTTGTATAGGAACAGCCTTTGTGCCTGCTGATACGTGGACTTCTCAAAACTTTTACTTAAACACCTGATTCAAATTACAGTCCAGAAAAATCTGTCAGATTGCCATTGCAATCTGATGACATGTTTCAGAGACTCCAGAAAAAACTAGCTTGTAGACTGATCCAGACATTAATCTTTGTTTTCCTTCTGTTTCTATAGAAATGCCTCTCATTAGAGATCTGTTGGCCTACATTGTGTATGGAGACCTAGCTCATCTGCAGTGTCACCACCTAGAATGGGACACAGTGGTTTAACTTATCGATTCTCAGGACTAAGAGAATGATTAAAGAAGATAGGGGATGACGCATTTAAATTTACTCTTTTCCACTTATTCCAATTTGTTGTTCCACTCCTTTGTCCATCTCCATCTAACAAACTCTAATCCAAATTACTCCGAAGCTATCAACTTGGCTTCTAATACATGAAACTTTTTTCTAAATTTCAAAGCTGAGACTGAAGAAAGTCAGAATATTTTACCCCAAAATATGTTTCTTTGACATATGTTGAGACAGCTGTCGAGAGAGCCAGCAAACGGAAGTAGCCCTGCAAAGATGTCTTTGTGGAAGAGACTTGCATCTGTAGAGAATCCGCATTGATGCAGCCTGACTTTCCAAGTCTAGGAAACATTAACAGAGACTGACACCTTTCAAGGTCTGAAAGAAACATCTACGATCTATTCTGAGGACTGCTACCCATGAGGTTTCATCTACATAACAAGACCACCTTTGCTAGCCAGGCCTCCTCTTCCCCCTCCCATAACCTACCTTGCCACTAAAACCTGATTTACCACCATAACCCTGTTTTTTTTGGCTCTGCTGATTCTACATTCTTTCTGTAACCTCAAGATGGTATATAAGCTTCTTTATCCCATTGGGGGATTGGGTCTTCATTCTGAAAGCTCCGTGTATACACATTAAATAAAACTTATATGTCTTTTCTCCTGTTAATAAATCTGCCTGGTGTCAGTGATTTTCAACAAACCTCACTTACATCTCTCATATGATTAAGTCCCTTAATCATGCAAAATAACATGTAAGGCAATATCGAAGTGTATTCAAGATCTAAGAGAAATCAAAAAAGGTTGTATCATAGCATTGTTTTGCTGATTTTGAGTGTTCTGCAGAATGTGTGTGACCTATAATAGCCACAAAGCATGGCATGGAGAATTCTGACCCAACATGGCAGTGCATTTGGTTTGCACTGAGATTCCCACATCTCTGCCATGTTAACACAGGAGAGTACCAGGATCCAAATAGGAACTCTTCAGAGCAGGATCCTTATGGGCCAAAAGGAGAAATGAAAGCATATCCTACTTTAAAGACCCTTAACACAGTAACCCACTACCTTAGCTTTGAGACACAAAAGCAGAAAGAGGATTCCTAAGAGGACAGGAACAGCATCTGAGATTTCCAAAGGCCTCCAGTTAACAATGTACAATGACAATAACCATTTTTCCTCACCTAGTTGTTCTCAACCCAGCTGCACATTAGAATTCACCCAGAGAGCCTTCAAAATAAAGTCCGATACCCATGTGGCATCCCCAACCGAGAGAGTAAAAATCCATGTGGTCGGGACCCAGGCATTAGTACTTTTAAAGCCCCTCAGGTGATTCCATTGTTCAGCCAATACTGAACATCACTGCTTTAGCCATATCCCAGAAATGAAACTTAACCCAAAGAACTATAGTAAGCTTCACAAATCACAGAGTAATTATTATCATGGTCATCTCGGGCTACCCAATATTGCCTTGAAATTAAGTTCAAAATCAGCTGGCTTGGACATTGGGTCAGATGGGGAAAATCAGCTAAACAAAACAAAGTTCTCTGACAGAAATTTAGCTTTCTGCCAACTGCATGTTGAGTATTTGTGGCCCAACTTCAAATGAAAGCAGAAGTTTTCTTTTTTTCCTAACTGAATCCTGGTATTCACAATATACAGCTTAACTGACAGTGCTTATGGGCAACTGAACAACTTCAGAGATCTCCTTTTTTGCTTAAAAGTACACTGTGGACATTTATTTTATTCAGTTCCAGAACAGAACTCTAGAAACTGGGCTTGATTCTTGTCTTAAACAATCTATGGGATTTGGAGAATAACCCAAAACTATCCAGATTTTAATTTTGTTGACTTTAACTAAAAGTTTGGACTGAATGATCTCAAAGATCTTTTCCAACTCTTGAAGTTCCGATTCAATAATATATAGTTTTCTCCCCCTGCCCAAGGCATTTGTGCTCAAATCACTTAGATCCATATGGTGATACCATGTATTTTCACTACTTAGGCCACATCTTAATGGCAGAGTTGCACAATAACTTGTTTTGCATGGCATACGGTAAGTCCCAAAGTACCAAGCTTTTTCACAAAGGACAACACAAACTTTAAGCACCATCAAGTGTGAAAAGATATCTCCAGTAGAGACCAAGAGAATATTAGCTTTTAAATACAAACATCACTTTATTCAAAAAAAAAAGTCTTAGGCATTCACTGAAGGGAAATTTCTGGCCCTGGAGGCAAAGATGTGATAAGATAATGATTTCTATTCTTTCATTTCAGCCAAATGGTAAATAAGTCACAAATGAAATAACTTTGGCATTATTAATTCTCAAAAGCAGATTTAGGCAGAGACTTCAATAAGCCTGAAATCAGCACTTAATTTTTCATTTTCTCTGTTTTGGGAGACTTCAATGGAACAGTTTCAATTCTAAATTTAAGATATGTTGCCAAAAACTGATTGAAGAAACATGGTACGTGAATAAGATATTTAGGTAAGTTTAAAAAAAAGTGGATATGAACACTGCTTCAAAGGAAAATGATTTTTACGATGTACGTTTTTATTTTTTTAATAGAAAAAGACTCCTTTCTTTTGACTTTGGAACAACTTGGTATCTAAAAATATATACTTTTTGGTATTGACTCAATAGTTTGAGAAGTGTAGGTCAAAGTTTAGAATTTTAAGAACTACATTTCAAATGGAAATAGTTAGCATAGTTTTAACATTCTCTTTTCTTTCCCCATTTCCCTTAATAATATTGGCTTTAAAAGCTATCCTGCTTTCTGTTTTCATATCCTCAGGCATGGATGATTTTGCCATTTAGAAATTCAAAGAAATAATGTTAGAAGTGGCATGTATTTTCTCATCTACATTTTCCTAAGATTTCAGGGAACCTCTCCTCAAAGTATTTCATGAGTGATCTAATTATTTCGTCTAGAGTTTCTGAAAATGAAATTACCTTCTTAGGCTCAAAATAGATGATATATTCTTAAGTAATTCTTTCACAGACACAAAATCGTAAATCACCAAATGAAGAAAACTCTCGTCTTCCACTTTATTCATACTGCATCTTAAACAGTCTACTGACCAGCACAGAAATTGGATGAAGTGGAACTGGGTCTCCAATTCAGCCCTATCCATCAAGTGTGAAGAGACAACTCCAGCAGAGAGCGAGAGACTAAGAGACTATCCTGCTTTCAAATACAAACAGCACTTCTTCATAAAAACAGACATTGTTAAAAGTTTTAACTACTCTAACCTACATGGAATCTTTTTGACCTTGTTTTGTGAAAGTCAGAACTAGGCTGAACTGATCTTCATTGAATGGAACCACTCCTGCCAATTTTCTTTTGGTCTCAGCCTCATCCAATGCCTACCTGTAGAATGAGACACACCTGGAACGAACTGTCTGCAAGAATGGTACGCTGACATGAAAGCATACGGATGATACAGAGGAGAGGAGAGGAGGTCAATGTCAATTATTGTTTTGTAGAGAGGCTCAACTAAATATAAGAGATGATTAGAATTCTGGAACCAAAAGTCATTTCAGGGAAAGAGTCAGAAGAAGGCGAATCTGAAAATGGGAGAAGAAAATACAAATGGGAAGGTTTTGTTGGTAAACACTGAGCATCCACTGGGATGTTGTTCTGTAAGCAGGCCATCTGGTGGAATGGGCAGAGGCAGGGCAGAGCAGGGCAGGACCAGGCTTCTCAAGAAGTGAGTTAAACTAAACATTACCCTTGAACTCAAGCTGGACAAACATGTACAGGGACTCGCCTGGCAGAAAGCTGCCACAAAATCAAGTGTGGATCAAAAAGTGTTCTTTTCAAATGAGATCCTGTGTTCAGTATCCCTTTTGCCCCCCAAATACTATCTCTCTACAGACTTGGAAGCCAGGTAGCCTGTCCTAAACATTCCAGCTTCCTCCATAGTGACTGTGGCAACCTTCAAGGCTGCAGCTACATAAAAGGGTCCTATGGTCCAAGTCAGTAGGATAATAGTATTGTCAGTCAGCATAAAATAGACCTAGTGATCTGTTAACATTGTGGCAAGGATGAGCTGGGCAACTGAGACATAGGGGTGCATAAACCTGATCTTCAAATCAATGATTTCTCTCCAGCGTAAGGTGCCAGGGTGTGGGGTAAACCAGAGATTGTATGAATATTTTTTCTAAGCACTGGGCAAAATCCAGGTTCATTTAGCAAATCAGGGAAGTTGTAGGTGATATATGTAACACCTATAATCCCAGAGGAAAGGTCTGTTCTTCTTGAGGGTATAGAAGAATTTGGAAGTAATTATGCAAACTCTTCCAGGTATTTTTAACTAGGTCCCTCTGAAATGAAGACATGATCAGAAGCCTACAGTTCAAAACAGTAATTTTAGGTTGTACAGCCAAATGCTTCCTATAGGAACTGTGTTTTGTCTGAGATCAATAATGTCTTACAAAAAAAGAGTGAACTGGACCTTCTTGGTCAGTGCATCTTCAAGACTTGAGATGGAGGGGACTTAAAAATAAATTAATGGTACCATTTCCCGACATGCTTGGTAATTAGGGATATATATGGTTTCTTAAGCATGGTTGATCCAGATGCATCTAAAATTCATGTTAACTTGATTCAGCAAAGTGAGCCATGACACAGGAGTGACAATGGCATGGCAGCACAGATGGCCCTCACTACACGTTAAGTGCTACAGCTCTTTTAGAGCAGCTCTCTAGTTCTGCACATTGTCATGCAGTCTGTGTAGTAACACAACCTTGCCTGTTGTTTCCTCAGCTTTCAGAGTGTCCACCAATACCTAGGCTTCCGTTACAACTGCGACCTCAAAACCAGTTTAAATCGGCTAGGACTATTTTGAGATAAGCTCATCCCAGCTTTGAAATATGGACTATTTTCTATTGACTATTGACTATAGTGAATTTGAAATATCCACTAATCCTTGAGAAAGAATCCTAGGTTTGCTGCTCTTATTGATGTTCTTTAATGCATAATTACTTTTGAAGAAGTTTTGTATGCTATATTGCTGGAATCTTACCTCAAGGAAGGTGGCCACTAATTCTTAAATGAATGAATCAGAGATAATAGTCCATCATTCTCTTAGTGGTCTCGTTGCTGGTCTTCTCCCACTGAACACTTCTGGTGAGGCTCTTTGAGACCTTATCAAATTTTCCCAGATTGCAAGATCTTTCTGATCCACAATTATTCTTGTGTGTCAATTTTGATATATTTACCATCTGCTGCTTGTTTACAGTTAATGCATACATGCAACAGTATGTATATACAACATGTGACTGGTTTATAACAGATCTAGTCAAATGGGAATCAAGTCAAGGTGAATTTTTATTCAAGGACATTGGTTTAATTCAAATCATTTTTCTTATAATCACCGCAGGTTAATCAAATAAAATAATCGCAAGCTATTCCAAGTAAGAAAAAGCTTGTTCGTTATTTATATCTCAGTGACATCTATTCTGTTTGAGAAAAGTTTTGTTTTCATTTATTTAGAGGACTGAAATGAAACCTTGGTAAAATTATTCAGATTTTTGAGACCTGAACCAGTCTGGGCCACTTGCATTATAGAGTAGATAAGAAGAAAAATCAGATCTTTAAGTACTTCATACGTATGAAATGAAATAAACATAATTTTGTAATACAGTGAGTACTGGTACAGAATTAATTTAAACCAGCTTTAACAATTGGGAGGATCTCATGTGTAGAATGATTCTTTTTTCAAAATGGGAGTAAGGAATAAGTATAAAATTTAGGGGCTTTTGCTAAGTTTGTTTCATTTAAATTTTTCATCTTGTCCAAATAAACTAGTACAAATACAAACATTTGAGCGTATTAGAATAAAGATTGTACCAATCACGGAGGTGCAGAGGGGAGGTCGGCAACTTTGCCTGACTGGAAACGGGTGGGGTCACCAGGCGGAAAATACAAGACTTTGCACGTTCATGGCCAAAATCTGAGGGCTCTGCTCTCCTGAAATCCATCTGGGAACCTCAAAGGCCAGATATCTTCACCAGCAGACTCCCAGCCTATGAGCCCAAAGGGACCCAATTAACCACTTCATTGTTTGAATTCTAACTTTTATTATATTCTCTTAGCTAATTTATATATGACTATTTTATTCTTCTATTCTTTAGCTCCAAATTTTATCTTCTTTAATCCTTCAGTTAATAGTTTTCATAATTTTTATCACATGTTATTAATTCTTGGCTTTTATTTTGCCATTTTAAAGTGCTTATTTTATAATACTTTATCTTACTGTTTTATTTTACATTATCTTGGTTATTTTTATCTACTTTAAGACGTAATTCTTTTTTTCTTTTAAATGTTACCCAACTTTAAAAGGCACGCAGAAGTATTGGCTAATGGAGACCTGTAAGGTCAGTCTAGGCCCTAAGCAAGGAGAGTTGAAAAATATCTTTTCTTTCTCTTATGGGTTTTACAACATCTCTTCCACATTTCCACAATTGGTTCCTAAATTTCCTCCCCAAATAAATCATTTGATTGTGAAATCAGTCTGAAAGGAGGATCTGACCACTGTCATGAACCCTTCACACTAAGTAAACCCAATCGACCCATAAGCCAGAAATCAGCCTCAAAAAGAGGCTAATGGTCCTTTATGGACAGCACACGTGAAGAGTTGAATTACAGTGGTCCCCTTCCCTCGTGAATTAGACAATCCATTTAATGAAACTGGGAAAGCTTCGTGATTTGTCCTATAAAATTGTTGGATTCTGGGTAAATTCTGGGAACCCACCCCAGTTTGTCAGAAGAAAGGTCACAATCATGAGATCAGAAGGAAGTTCAACTTAAGGAGAGAAACTTTTTTCTCCTCTATAACAAAAATGGCTTCATTTATTTTTCTCTTGCTACTTAAATAACGTCATCATTTGGAAAGTTCAAATGGCATAAAGTTCTAATAAGGTAAAAACTCAACTGATATCCCACCACCCTGAAATAATCACCATTAACATTTTAGCGCCCACCTCCTTATGTACCTCATCATGCATGTCATTTTAGGTAAATGGCCTTATCTCTCACAAGTTTTTTAAATGTAGCCTGTTGTCTTATTTTTCCCTTTTTTCTTATCTTTCCATTTTCATTCTATTTTCCCCACCTCTGCACATCTCTGACTAGTATCCCATGTTAGTAATCTAATTGATAAACTTACATGTTTATATAGATGCTCATAAATGTATATAGACAAATGTGTGCATGTACATAGACATACATATGTATAAATAAGGAAAGGCAAGATTATGCTGCTATAACAAATGACCCCCCAAAATATAAATAACATTTCTTGATTATATTTCCACTTTAGGTATGCTGCATTTCTGCTTCAAGTTATCCTTACTCTTATATTCTGTCTGATGGAGAAGTGGTTGCAATTGTGGTGGCAGAGGGAAAAAGATTATGTTGACACCACTACAGCGAGACCCAGGCAAGAGTATGCTCTAGTCCACACTCTTTAGAAGTCACTGCTCTGGGCTTCCCGTGGTCATGTGCCTCCTAATGGGAAAAGCAGTCTGAAGGGCCAAAGGGTCATGCCCTCTGTGAGTCCACATGCCTGCCCCCACCCCCACCTAGGTGGGATATTACAAGTACTAGGATCATAGAATTCCTGCCCAAATGGGCTCTGTGCTTCTTTCCCTGCACCTGTTCCTCTGAGGGCAGACAAGGCTATAGGAGCATGTGCACCTTAAGCTCAAGAGAGACAGTCAAGGGTTAGCTACTTGCAGGAATCTGGATATAGCTTGGAAATGGAGTCGAGCTGTTCACAAAAGTGAACTCAAATCCCTCGTGGTATGGAACAGATGGAAATTAGTATGTCATACAACTTAATAAACCACACCTTTCCCACTAAATTAAAATACATTGTTACACATAAATCATTTCTTGATTCTCTATTCTTTTCCACTGATGCATTTTTCTATGTTTGTGCCAAAACCATATTGATTTCATAAGGTGGTTCTCTTCCATATTCTAACATATAGTAAGATAACTCCCCCTTCATTAATTTTTTCCCAGATTATTGGCTATTCTTGGGTATTCATTTTTCCACAAAATCTTTAAAAATCACCTTACGTAATTCAGTACCAAAAACTTTGTTGGAATTCTAATAGGAATTGCATTCTATTTATGTTTATAAAAATATAACACTTATTTTTTATGATATCCATAAGTATTCCCATCTAAGAATATAGTATACCTTCCCACTAATTTTTTCCTGACCCTTAATAAAATTCTACACAAATGCCTCTGAATCTTTCTAGTCAAATTAACTGCTTAATGTTTTTACAGTTTTCATCACCATTGGAAATAAAATGTTTTTCCATTTCTTTTCTACATTTTTATTGCCATCACAGAGAACCTATTGATTTTGGTTGTATTTATCCTATATCCATCGTTATTAAATACATTTATTGCTCCAGTGGTATTTGTTTATATAAACACACTCATACATATATATGCATATATAGCATCAGCAGCAAAAAAATGTTCTATGTCTTACTTGTCAATGTTTTATTACATTTTCTTGTTTTATTCCATTTGCTAAGGCCTCCAAAATACAGTGACAATAGGTTTCAACCTATTTAATCTCTGATTTTAATTGAAATATTTTAAAATATTTCACTATGCAGTTAGATATTGTTGGTTTCTGGTCAATGGTCTTTGTTTCATTCAAGCAAATTATTTTTTATTCTTTGAGAATTTTTTTTTTTTTTTAACAGATCCTGGATCATATAGTTCCATAGTCCTTTTTCTACATTGTATTAGTATGTAGGGTCAAGTTCAGCTGTGAGGAGCAGATAATCAAAAGTAGCAGTGGCATAAAACATACAGAAGTTTATTTTTCTCTATTGTATAAAAGGGCCCAGGCTCCTTCCCTCCTGTTGTTCTGCCACTTCAACAAGCAGCTTGTCTACTTTAGGACAAATCATCGTGTTTTAACTCTAGACAACAGGAAGAAGAAAATGGAAAAATAAAGGCAAGTCTCCTTCCGGGACAAAGCTTGCTAAAAGATGCACACACAACTCTTATTGTGTTATATTGGTCAGTACTTAGTCATATGGTCATACCTAACCGCACACAAGGCTGAGAGATAACGTTTATTCTTGTGCCCAGCTAAAACTGAAATTTTTATTACCTTTAAAGATGTGGAGAACAGATACTGAAAGACAACCAGTAATTACTTTCACAAGCATCTACCGTATTGGACATGTGGATGTTTATCCTTTGATTTGTTCATCGTAATGCACTGATTAATAGGTTTCCTAGTATTGAAAATTCTTGCATACTTACAACAAAAGTCCACTTTTCTTGCTAGCTTATAACTTAATTCACCAATGCTGTTTCAGAGCAGATGTTGGCAAACTGTTTCTATAAAAGGCCTCATAATCAATATTTTAGGCTTTGCAGGCTATACAGTCTCTGTTGCAACTACTCAACTCTATCATCGTAACATGAAAACAACCACAGACAATGTATAAAACAGCCATAGCTGTAGTTCTATTAGAATTTTATTACCAATCTGGCAGACTAGATTTGACATGTCGGCAGTAGTCTGCACATCCATACTTTAGAAAAACTGAGTCTATACCCTCTGGTTACAAGATTTTCTGTACGTTTTTAATAAGATATTAATAGTATTGTCATTCAATCTGTCATGTGGCTTGTACAGTTGTCACCAAAATATTAAATTGCTCAAAATGCTGGCTAATAGCTCCAACTTGTTCAGATGCTAAGCCCCAACAAAATTATCATTTAGTGGTAGTCTTACGACCAATCTTACACACACTGAAAACCATATGATTTCATAAGAAGTAAATCATAGAAGATAATGTTGAAAAAATTTAAAAATCATAAACCTACATATTTAGTGATTTAAGGACATATACATTCTTCTAAAGCAATCTAAAGAATCTTTTCTTCATCTCACATTCATTTTACCTTCGATCTACTTCGATAAAAGCGCTAAATATAGTTATAGAATCAAGATATGGCTGAATTGACACTGAATGGCGGAGGCTTCCCTTTCACTCTAACTTCTCAGGTTAGTATATTTTATGGAGGTTGTAACAAACATTGGCTGTTGCCATGATTTCCAGCATGACCTATTATGGTAATGAGAAAAACCCTTGCAGGTAGACACATGCAAGGTTCCATTGCATTTTTATTTCAGTTGCTCTGTGATTTTTTTGAGATAAAGTGATAGGCAATCTTAGAGGGCTAATGGTTCACCAGAAGGTACAGGATATTGAAAACAAGGGCACACAAATTATGGCAACTCTGGAAAAAAAAAAATTGAAGACATAAAAAGCTTTTTAATAAAGGCACATGCCGACAAGTAGTTCAGACAATGTATAAAAACAATGTCTTATTTATTTGCTTGTGTCAGACATAACAAAACAGGTTTTATCCAGTTAGGAAGCATTTAACATTGCCACTTTCCCCTTCTGTAAACATTCTAATGTCTCATTAACATTGACATCAGAACTTTATCTCCAGAAAGCTTTTTCTATTCATGTGGAATATTTTATGGCTAGATGCCCAATTAATCTGCTATAGTTTAGTTTTGTGAGGCTCAAATGTCTGTTTCACTTAGCTGTTCCACTTCTAAATGGGCCAGAGCTCTTTAAAATTTAAAGAGGAGACCTTAGGGATGTACACAAGGAAAAACACTATATTCTCTATTATATTGAATTTTAAGTTAAAAAAATTCATAGAAATCATTACTCGTGGGATAATTTTTGTTCTACATACTTGAACTATATTTTGTTTTCATTTGTCTTAAATTTATGGCTCTGTTTCAAGTTCTACCATTTTTTTTTCACATTCTCCATTAAAGTCTGCTTTTTCAAGACATTTATACCCTTCAAATATTTATAAACTGCTAGCATGCTCTCAGATCTTTGCTTTTAAACCCGATTCATATTTTCATGGATACATGGCTAGTCTGCAATAAAATCAAAATCATTAAATGACAAGATATCAACCTAACTCTTTTTGTTGATAGGTTCTAAGATCCTTCATCTCATTCCAACAAGAAAGCTTTTAACTCTCTACCAATTTCTAACCACTAACTCTCATCTTTAGTTCTTTATCCTTTCAAATATCATGCTCACGTACTCTAAGGCAGCTTGGCAGATTTACAATATATTAATACTAGAAGAGTGAGATTCCATGGCAATAAATGTAAATAATAAATGCACAGTGATTATTTTCAGAAACGGATACAGAGAATGTATACAGATGTTTGGACTTTAGTCTCTTAAAATGTTTTATTTGAGTAATGATGGAAATAAGCAAATACCAATGCAACCAAGCAATTAAGACATTTTTCTGTTAGTTATGATAATACCATGCTCTGTTCTCCCAAGTTGTGTGTTTTAAGTAAATTATTAATTTCAAGATCTGTCATTGACCAAATTACTAAGTACAAATGCTGTTTAATAAAATATAATATTACTTTGTTGATTTTATTAAAAATGCTTGGTCTACATTTTCAAAAATGGGGAAATGATAGCTTTAACTATCAGAAAGTAATTCTATCTTCAGTGAAATAATATCCCCCTGCATCCCTCCTCAAAATAAGAATACGAATTAACACCCAGTTCTGTGATTGGAAGTCTTACATAGACTAAATTTCATAAACCAAACCCAAAATGTATTCATCTCTTCTACCAAAAGGTTTTATCAGCTAATTAATCTATGCAGTTAACAATCCTTGTGTAAATATACAAGGATTGAAGTCAAGCTATTGAGATTTTATTTACAGATACAACTAATTTAATTGTGGTATGTGGGATATTATATAGACAAAATTAGATACTCAAATGAAGAATGAGAATTAGTGTCCAGAGACCAAGCCTCCAAATAATCTAGATTCTGTTATTTCTATTTTTAAATCCCAGTTCTGATAAATTGCCACTGTTCCTCACAGGTAACTAAACTCATTTATGAATTTTAATAGCCTTTTTGTCTATTTCATTGTATTTCCTACATAGTTGGTTATATTATTTACAAATAGAAACAGTTTTACATCTTTCTTTGCAATCTGAAGTACCGTTCATTTGTTGTACCGTTCATTTGTTTTACCTTATTGCACTGGGTAAGATCATCAGTGAAACCTTGAATAGAAATGGAGAAAATTAGCTTCTTTGCCTTGTTTCTGATCTTAGAGGAGGAGACATTTAACCTTTCACCTTTGAAAATGATGTTACCTATAGAAGCCTTTATCAGGTAGATGAAGTTACCTTCAATTCCTAGTTTGCTGGGAGTTTTTACAATAAATGGGTGCTAAATTTTACCACGTTTTTACACATCTATTGAGATGATTTTATGGGGGTTTTCTCACCTTCATTTTGTTAATTCTATAAATTTCATTGACTGATTTTTAAATGTGAACCCAATCTTGAATTTCTAAAATAAATTCAACTTGGACATGATGTCTTATCTATATACTGCTGGATCCTTTGTTAAGAGTGTTTGTGCCTATATTCATAAGGGATATTGACCTATACTTTTTATGATTGGTTATGGTATAAGGGGAATGCTGACTTCTCATCCTTTCTGTCTCTAGGATTTGTATCAATTCCCCTTTATTTCTGATATTAGTTTGTATCTTTTATCATTTTTCATTTATTTCCAGATATTTTTAATTTTATTGATCTTTTCAAAGAATATGCCTTTGTTTCATCATTGATTTCAAATTAGTTGATTTTGAACTTTATTATTTTCTTTCTTTCACTTATTTTGGGCTTACTTAGCATTTTTTTAGCCTATTAAAGTAAGGGTTTAAAGAGTTTATTTTATACTTCCTTTTCATCTAATAAAAGCAATTAAAACTATAAATTTTAGTCTAAGCACTGCTTTAGCTGCATCCCACAAGTTTTGACATGCTGTATTTTGGGTGTCATTTCATTTTATATATTTTCTAATTCAGTTAGTAATTTTTCATTGACCTGGTTCTTTTTTTTTAACAAAAGTATTATTTAATTTCCAGATATTTGAAGATATTTCAGATATCTTTTGGCTATTATTTTTTACAGTTTAGTTGTGATCAGAGAACAAACTGCATGATTTTAAATGATTTATATGTTAGGGCATATTTTATAGTCCAATACACAGTCTGTCTTGGTAAATGTTGCATGGGTACCTGAAAAGCATATGTTTATCAATAGATGCAGAAAAAGAATTTGAGAAAAATCCAGCACCCATTCATAATAAAAACCCTCATTAAAGTAGCAGCATAGGGGAGTTTTCTAAACTTGATGAAGAATAGTTACAAAAAACTTACAGCTAATATCATATTTAATGATAAGAAACTAAAAGCTGTCCCACTAAAATCAGGAACAAATCAAGATGTTCTCTCTCACCACTCCCTTTTAATATCATACTGGAAGTCTTAAGTAAGGCAGTAAAAGCAAAAAAGAAAATAAAACACATACTGATTGGGAAGTAAGAAATAAAATAAGCAATCAGGGGTTGCAGGTTACAAGATTATTATATAGAAGCTAATTGTTTTCCTATATACCAGCAATGAATTAGTGGAATTTGAAATTAAAAACAATGCCATTTATACTGTCACCAAAAAAATTTAAATACTTAGATATAAATCTAAGAAAATATGTACAATATCTATATGAGGAAAACTACCAAACTGATGAACAAAATCAAAGAACTAAATAAATGAAGAGATATTGAACAAAGATGGAAAGACTCAATATTGTCAAGATGTCTGTTCTTCCCAAGCTGATCTACAGATTCAATGCAATCCCAACCAAAATCCTAGCAAGTTATTTTGTGGATATCAGCACACTGATTCTAAAGATCATATGGAACGGCAAAAGACTCAGAATAGCCAACATAATATTAAAGGAGAAGAAAAAAATTGGAGGATGAATACTACCTGACTTTAAAAATTACTATGAAGATACAATAATCAAGACAATGTAGTAGAGGCAGAAACACAAATAGATTAATGAAACAGAATAGAGAGCCCCAAAATAGACCCACATATATATGGTAAACTTATCTTTGCAAAGGAAGAAAGACAATAGAAAAAAGATAGTCTTTTTCAAAAATACGGTGTTGGAATAACTGGACATCCACATGTAAAAACAAAAAGTGAATCTAGACATAAACCTTACACCCTTCACAAGAACTGACTTAAAATGGATCACGGACCTAAATGTAAAACATAAAACCATAAAATTTCTAGAAAATAACATAGGAAAAATATAGATGACCTGGGGTTTGGTGATGCCTTGTTAGATATGACACCAAAGGTACAATCGTGAAAGAATTAATAAGCTAGACTTCATTAAAATTAAAAATTTCTGCTCTGCAAAAGGCACTGTCAAGAGAATGAGAAGACGCCACAGATTGGAAGAAAATATTTACAAAAGATACATCTAGTAAAGGGCAGTTATCCAAAATATGCAAAAGATCTCTTAGAACATAACAAGAAAACAACCCAATTAAAAGATGAACCAAAGACCTTAAGAGACACCTCACCAAAGACAACATTCAAATGGCAAATGAGCATATGAAAAAATGACCCACATTACACATCATCAGGGAAATACAAAAGAATGAGATACTACTATGTATTTACTAGGATGGCCCAAATCCAGAACACTGACAACACCAAATGGTGATGAGCACATAGAGCAACAGGAACTTTCATTCATTGCTGGTGGGAATGCTAACCATAATAATCACTTCAGAAGGGAGTTTAGCAGTTTCTTGGGAAACTAAACATACTCTTCCCATATGATCCAGCAGTCACGCTCCTTGGTATCTACTCAATGGAGTTGACGGCTTATGCCGACACAAAAATCTCTACATGGAGGTTTATAGCAACTTTATTCATAATCGCCAAAACTTGGAAGCAACTAAACTGTCTTTTAGTAGATGCATGGATTAACTAGTACATCCAGACAATGGAATATTATTCAGAGCTAAAAATAAATGAGCTATCAAGCCATGGAAAGACACAGAGGAAACTTAAATGCATATTACCAAGTGAAAGAATGCAAGCTGAAAAGGCTATTTACTGTATGATTGTAACTATATGTTATTAAGGAAAAGGCCAAACTATGGAGTTAGTGAAAAGATCGTGTTGCCAGAGATTAGAGGTAGAGGAGGGGTATGAATAGGCAGAGCACAGGGGATTTTTAGGGCAGTGAAAATACTCTGGATGATACCGTGATTGTAGATACATATCACTACACATTTTCCCAGGCCCCACATAATGTACACTGAGAGAGAACTATAATGTAAACCACTAACTTTGGGCAACAGTGATGTGTCACTGTAAGTTCATCAATTGTAGCAAATGTACCACTGTGGTGGGGGATGTTGAGAATAGGGGAGGCTGTGCATGAGCGGGGGAAGGAAACATATGGAATATTTCTGCTTCTTCTTTGCTGTGAACCTAAAACTGGTCTAAAAAATTAAGTCTTAAAAAGAGTATACACACTCTGCTCTCGTTTGGTGGAATGCTCTATAAATGTTAATTAGGCCCAGTTGGCTGTTAGTGTTAATCAATTTTTCTATATTCTTACTGATTTTAATTTCACTTATTGTATTAACTGAGAAAGGAATATTGAAATATAAAAGTAGAGTCAAAAAAATATAAAAAATTACTTAATTTTTTAATTAAAAATCTTCAGAGTCAAAACATTAATGTTAAAATTTAACTAGCTTTTGTTCAAAAGAAAAATATTGATTGCAATTTCATATATAAATAAAATACAACAAAACAGAATAAGGAAGAATTTATCAGAACAAGTTGATTTTTGGCTTACTCAAAACTTACACGATATTGTGGTATCTTTGATTCAAGTCTGATTTCCCAAGAACCAAATTAGAATAGTTCAAGGGTAATACCACCCCAAATTTCACAGTAACTAATTTACTGTTCTGTTTCTCTTTTATGTGCTATTTTTATCTTCTTCCATGTAGAGTGGAGTTTAGCATGTTTTAAAATTTTGTATAATAGTTTGAGATTTTTCTTTAGTATATGTGTACATAAGCATTCAATCTATTATTCTTCTGCAAGCACAGTCGCTAAACACCTGAGAGACCCAATTATCCATACCTTGTTTCCAATCAACTTATTGCTTCTGACTTCTACTGGATGACATTGACTATGTTAAAGTGAAGAAAGTGAAGACACAGATCTTTGACAAAAAAGATTGAGAGGAAGATAGAAAAGAAGCAGACTTAACACAGAATTTTCATTTTTAGCTTTAGAATATTGAGAAGCTTACCCAAAGAAAAGCCTGTCTTTATTTTTTCCTTCCCAGTGAATGTTTTCATATATTAGGATAATTTAATTTTTTTTGGATATACACAATAATTGCTGGATTTTTCTGGCTCATCAATTCCTAAATTTTTGTGTGTGAAGATCTTGATGTTGTGAAGTACAGACCCAGATGTCAGGCACTTTGCCATACTTGGTAATATGGACAGCTGATTATAATTATTGACATTAAATTGCTGCTCAAAAATTTTCCCATTCAAGTTGATGAATCGAGATGTTATTTGGGCTTGGCTTTTCCCAGGAAAACTGTTTCCTAATTCCTAATGCTTTGACCTCAAAAATATTTAAGAAAAAAGATAGTTATAATGTATGCATGGGATTTATAAGTCTGTTAGATGTCTTCTTCAAAAGGAAGAGCTGTCAAAACTCAAAACAAAATATAAACGTAGGCAGTAAGAGAGGAGATTTTCCCGTAACCCAAATGTCAGTTACACAACATCCATTAATATCACTTACCACTTCATCTCCCAACAAGTTGGTGAATTCTGAAATTATAAAATCCTCCTCATGTCTCTACAAATTCAGAAAGCATGGGGAAGGAGGGTGAAGATCTTCATCACTGTGGCTTCTTAACCTAGAATTCTGCTTTCATACTTGCTATTGCTCTTCTCATTCAACCCAAACTTAAAATGTATCTTCTTTGATTCCTACAAAACAAATAAGGAAAACACAGTAAGAACTTGAAGGCATAGTAGACTTTGCTACATGATTCCTGGAATGGAGAACAGAAAAGGATTTATGCTCTTGTCACAAAATAAACTTGAAATTAAATAAGTGTCATCTTAAAATTTCATTTAGCTTCATCAGCATCAGGATTGTCACTGTCCTTTCAACTGTATGTAATCCCAGCTCTCTTCATCTTGTTGAGTTTTCTCTCCATGCTTCATTCTATATACCTTGAATACATAGAATTTATTTGTACCCTTCTCCTCTGAAGAAGCAACAAATTCTCTCCTGGTCTCTCATAGGTATAGTTATTGTCTGCCTTTTTCCCTGAACCTGGGTGCCAGCCAATACCAAGTTTTATCGTATTCCCAGTCTCTTATTATAGAACAGGTAAGAGACTATTATCCAACATTGTTAAGCACCTATTATGTATGGAAGGCTAAGCACAGGCCTTGGTACTAATGTGAAAGCAATTTGACCTATCATACTTTTGAGAAATTCCCCATTTTGTTATGCAATAACATTAAAAATAAAAATGTAATAAAATACTAAATCTCTAATATCAAATATTGTTAAATATATTTAGGGGATATTTTTATAAATTGACTTCTTACTTAGACTTTACTTTCCACTATGATTGACCTGAAACTTCCTTGCTCATTTGGAGGATATGCTATTAATATAACTAAATGCCAATGGAATTAACTGTTATAATTTATAAACCTAAAAAGTATGAATTTCTAAATTATATCTTTAGTTGCCATTTTCAAGAATACAACATGAAAAGAGGTTTTCGAATATTCTTTTTCCCTGTAATATGTTCCAAGCTAAGGGGTCAAGTTTGCCAGGCTTAATTAAGAAATTTATATTTCTCCTCTTTTGATCTCTCTCTTTCACAAGGTCACATTTATAGCACAGAAACCAACAAATACTACAAATTGGGGATAGGAGAAGAATTGCTTTTATGGACTTTTTTTTATAATCAGTTTTTTCAGCACAACTCTGGGTCCATGGCAAATACTTAAACATCTCTTGTCCCAGCAAACTGTACAAGTACAGGCAAATCCCAACAGTGCATCTCCTAGTGGCTCCAGGGCTAGCATTTTTTTGTCCTTTAAATATACCCAGTGGGAACCAGACCACAGAAAGCCTCAATGTAGAAGTCATATATTAAGCTTCCCAAGTACCCTTGGAAGTCTCTTTATTATTAGGTTTGATGACAGGGAACAGACTCCCTGCCTCCCAAGGGGGATTGCTCACAGCACAGCTTTCTGCAAAGATATTTTCTGTCCCAGATCCATTCTCATCCACTCCATACTGGCTCAGTCTTATATCCCCTAACTGGTGAAGGGTCTGAGAATTGTTGAACTGACAAATTCTGCATTTGGGATCTGCCATTTGAAATATATGTCTGTTATCTCAGTGTCTTGTTCAAAACCCAATTTTAACATTCTTTTCCAAGAAGTAGGCATAAATAATGGAAAAGAAGAATTTCAAATGTATATTCTGCTTAGAAGGACTACCAGCAATAAAATCAAATGAGAATATGCCAATCCCATATTTTGTGGTTATAGCAGTTATCGTTGGGTTGTTGCTGGGGTTTTTTTTGTTGTTGTTTTGTTTTTTTTTTAATGTCAAGGGAGGCAGGTTCATGAGTTAAAACTCATCTCATTTGAAAGGAAGGAAACTACATTAATGGAACACTACCCTTTGCTAGGCACTGTGCTAGACTGGGCAGTGCTGCTTAGACTTACTCTCCTGGGACATTATGTTAAAATGCAGATTCTAATTCAGTAAGGCTAGGTGGATCTGAGATTATTTCTAACAAGGTCACAGGTGATGCTCATGTTAACAGTCCGGAACTACTTTGAGTAGCAAAGAACTAGAGAATACACATATACACACACACATATATATGTGTATATATACACAGAGACTCATGAAATAATTAAAACAATTCTATGAAATGGTTATTATCTCTGTTCTGCCAAGAAGAAAACTAAAGATTAATGAGATGAATTTGTTCAACCACACAAATAAACAGCAGAGGGGATTCAAAACCACATCTTCTTCCCTTACTTTTTCCATTGGATGACAAAGCATCCCCAAAGTTGTCGTTTTCAAACTATAAACTTTAATTCAGTAAAAAAAAAAAAAAAAGTAAGAAAGAATGTCATTTTTTTCCTCATGTGACTGACTTCTCAGTTTTAGTAACTATTCAGATTCTCCCATTTAATAGCCTAGAATTTTAATGAATTTAATCAAAATTATGTTCAATGCCAGTTATTAGTATATATCATTTACCCACATTCCCTGGCTCTTTCAGATGTTCGGTCCATGTCTAAATGGTACAAATGTCAGTATTAAGGAGAAGTATTTTGTACTCTGTAAAGATACATCTGTTTGTCTTCAGGTTATCCAATTATACTATCTAGTAAAAACACTTAATAAAGCGTGTATCACCTTCTCTTCATCTCGTTCACTTCTACTGAATTCGTATAGAATGCTAACCAAGGGACACAAAAACTGAACTCCAAGGAAAAAATTTGATTAACATGGGCTTCCCTTAGAACATTAGTATTACTAACCTCAGCCTGCAAATATCAACTTAAAAAGATAACATTATGTAAGTCCCTGATAGCTCACAAATTACCTTGATTACATAGAATTCATTCATACAGAATACACAATTATTGGTTCAATCTCAATGTTTACGTATTTTTTATTGTTATCATTGCTACACGAACTCGATCCATTGGCCTATTCTTTTAAGCTTGTTTAAAATTAAAGGAAGGCAGACAGAAGGACGTGAGTCACATGCTAACGAAAATAACAAAACAGTGTTGGCCACAGATAATTTCCTGAAGCCAGTATGAGAAGGAATAAACTATGTGAAAGAAAAACATTAGCAAGTCATTTGGTGAAACAGTAAAATTTCCAAATATGATTGAAAAGAGAAAAATCTTTCCAAACTAAATATTCATTTCCGAGCCCAAGGCAACAAATAAATAAAGGGTGGGGAAAACTCAGCCTTAATATTAAAAAATTTTTAAACCTTGATTTTTCTAGATTCACAACATGAATGGGAAGCTGTTTAATAAAAGCAAAAAGATATTTCAGTAAAATTTTTTAATATGTAATATTATGATCTCTACACAAAAGATTTAATAGTGTTATATACGCTGGGGTTCACTGAGTTTTAACTTTGAAAACATCCCCTTGGAATAAATGGAATGTAATAATTGGGAATCTTTTCATATGAAATATATTAAGAAACCCAAAACAAACACACAAAATATTTATCTCAACAGCTGCTAGAAATCATTTTAATCAAAGTCAGCCCCCTTCCTAGTTTTAAATCTTTTAAAAAACTAGAACGTAAAAGCATTTCATTTATATACAAAAATTTCAATCTGTCTAAAACAAATAGCCATTTTCTTGCTTAATAGAGAAACTCAATTAAGGCAGTACACACATTAAAATCTGGAAGAGACAAAGGATGCTCCCAATCCCCAGTAATATTTGGGATTTTTCTAGGAATTTCTTCAGTCAATAATATAAAATATAAACTGAAAAGAAGTTCTCTGTTCTACCTAGAAAATTCATGATAATCAATCAAAAAGTTACTAGACTTCATAAGTAATTTCAGTAAATTAGATAGATACCAAATAGAAAAAGCAATCACTCCTTAGTATATCAGCAATAGCCAGTTTAAAAAAAAATAAGAAAAAAAAATAGTAGCAGACAAGAACATAAAATATATTAAACTAGCCTTTTTATTTATTTTTTTTAAGTTTCATGACCTTGGATTAGGTAACAGTTTATTAGAAATGACACTAAAATGTAAGTAATAAAAAATATACATATTGGATTTCAAAATTAAAAACTTCTCTATGCCCTAGTATACTATCAAGAAAGTGAAAATACAACCTACAGAATGGAAGGAAGTAGTTATAAATTATATAAGTGGAAAAGGACTTGTATCCATAATATGTAAAAAACACATAAATAAAAAGGCACATAACCCAATTAAAAATGGGCAAAAGATCTGAATAAACACTTTTTCAAAGAAGATACACCAATGGCCAATAAACCCATGAAAACATGCTCAACATCATGAGTTATTAGGGAAATGCAAATCAAAACCACGAGATACCACTTCACACCCATTAGGATGGCTATAATTTAAAAACAAACAAAAAACCACAGAAAGTGTTGACGAGGATGTAGAGAAATTGGGATCCTCATACACTGTGAGTGGGAATGCAAGATGCTGTGGAAGACAGTTTAGATAAAGTAGCCTTTATAAACAAATGGACAAACACCAAGAATATTCCTTCTGAGTTGTTCA